>OLKM01002855.1:0-12650 GCA_900291075.1 Melanogrammus aeglefinus | reverse complement strand
ACCGCGGTTGCAATTTGCATGGCAGATATACTCGATCACAATGGCACGATTACATCGTGTCTCTACCTTACCCTGTGTCTGTTCTGTCGGCAGACTCGTACGACCCCAGTCGAGTGGAGAGAGTGTGACCTCCGACGTGGCCTTCACCACTGTGGAAATTGATCAGCTTACCTTAACAGCTTTTTACCCAACCGGACAAAGCCCCACCCCCCTCACGAGTACTGTAATACAATAATCTTGCCAACCGTGTCTGTCCTGGTGCTGCAGAGTGTTTCTACAGCGAAATCAAGGTCCAGGTATCTATTCTCCAGACCCCTTACCAAACCCCTCGACTCCGGCCTATACAGTCGCAACGTCAAAAGTTATATTCTCATCGGTTTTTAACAGAGATTCTCTTCTGTTCTTTTCTTTCATCCTTTTCTTATTTTTCGCCTGATGCATGACATTTTATCGCCCACCCACTTGGGCTCCCAGCGAGCATTAGTGCAGGAATATGAATGTAAAAGTGCTTTCTTGCTTTCCACAAAAAGACTATAATTAAACGAAACAAAATATATATTAAATAGGTAAAAAAAAAGAGGTATTGCGTTACAATCAGTGTTAAACCTACACCAAATGTAAATAACATAGAGGTCTAAGATTTATGAAGAAAAAAATGAATCAAACTTTTCATTGCTGACGAAATGTATATTTTCTTATCGATGTTTAGATATAAATAGATATTTTGGGGAAATGTAGTCTAGGGGTGTATTATTAATAACTGCCCCCCTCCCCCCCTCTGTTCTTTATTCTTATACTTGTGTGATAGAGAATGTACCAAGAGATTGTGGGTTAGAACAAGAAACACTGTGGTCTTTGAATCGTCTCACTTAAGAGCAATATTGTTGCATGGGAACTTTTGTTACAACTGCCCCGCGTAGCAGAGGGTCTGTGGTGCGGGGAGCGGAGTCCAATTTAAACGGCCGCTCTAAAGCTGTACATTTTGGTACAGCCGTCAGGGAAGTTGCAACCCTATGATTGCTAGCTTTATGTTAGTCGCGGTCATTTCTTGAAGTAGCAGATAAAATTTGTTTGACTGTTGTTCAGTTTTACCGCGCACACACACACACACACACCCACACACACACACCCACACACACACACACACACACACACACACACACACACACACACACACACACACACACACAGAGTTATATCACATTGAGTTTATATCCCCTCTGCAATCACGTGAGTTTATATCACATTGAGTTTATATCCCTCTGCAATCACGTGTAGCCAACATTATTATGTTAAGAATCATTAAAAAGTACAAAAATATATATATTTAAATTGTTACAAAAGTTTTATTTAACCCGTGCATTTTCTTTGACCACATAAAGGACAAGATTGAGTTTTTGAAGAAGGTTATAATTTTGAAGGAAAGGCTTTTATTGCAAGAATCGATAGATGTAGCTATGTTGATCGCTGTTTGTGCCTTGTACACACTACACTGTTTCTGCGGAGGAATTCATTGAGAGAATACAATGGGTTCAGTGTACAATTTAGTTTGACAGATTTTATAAATGGACATTATAGAGTTCCAATTTACCTTTCATGAATAGATATATACCATTTGTATCATTTGGCATTCCTTTGGCATATATTTTGAATACTAAGCTGACAATGCTTTATATTCATGCTGTGCAGAACCATGTCATTTGGATACATATGTAGAAGCTCAATTAGCAATACATATGAAGGGATTAGCAATAGGGTGATAATTTCAATACCATACCAAACAAAAATACACTATGCATCCGGGCATCAATTTTCTCTTGCTTAACCACTAAATCAAAGCGAATACTGGATTTTCCACATTATAATAAGCTTGTATGACCATATCACTCGCAAAACACTTTGTCACGTCTTGAGAGTCATCATAATGTGTCCGTATATTGGTGTTGAACTTGGTGGATCTGATACTAGTCATGTGATGAGAGTAGCTTTGACTTTAGTTGAACGTTGAACGGTCTGCTTATCGTCCTGGTTATCGCGACCGTGTACCCTGTAACCTCTGTACATCAGGTAGTCTAACGTTACATGGCCATTCACATAGATGTTTTCTTGTACTGAAAGTTATTTGTACATAAACTATTTGGTGCACATCTTGCTTTGATATTTTCTATTTTCATACCAAGTCTGTAAAGTTTTTGTGTATGATCAAACATCGATTTTTTTTTTTGTTGGCATGAGAATGCATAAGACATACGAGAGCAATGGTGCATTTGCATATAATTGCATTTGGTACGATACAATTTTAGCTGAATAAGCAAGTTATATTTCATATAATGCCTATTTTATTTTCCAAAAATGAAGCCAACATATTTAAACAGAACAAGGTATTTTTATAGATTGTTGTCTAAAGGACGAGTTGTTTTTGAGTAACCAATTAGTCTATATTTATGATGCAATCTTGAGGTTGATCATGAATGCAGGCCCGATGTTGTTTTACTGTTGTAAATTACTGAAGACTTATTAATAAATGAAAGTCTTTGCATGTAAAATGTTTGCCCCGGTTTTATTGAGTTCTGTTCAGTCAGATTTGTTTCATGTTGGGGGGGGGGATATTGAATCCACACCGACTTAGACTGACAACCAAGAATACAGCTATGGGAGCTGCCTTACCCTTGTTTTAGATATATATGGCCTGTCAATAGGTAAGTTAAGTGTGTGTGTGTGTGTGTGTGTGTGTGTGTGTGTGTGTGTGTGTGTGTGTGTGTGTGTGTGTGTGTTGTGTGTGTGTGTGTGTGTGTGTGTGTTGTGTGTGTGTGTGTGCAGCTTGGACAATGAGTTACAATTAATGAAGGAAACCTACCCTGTGCCCAGAAAATGTCCACATTAAAATAGATATATATATTCTGAACCCTACGTTTCACACATAAAACCCTTCTGTTCTTTTTGTCATCAGCTGTGGTGAACTGGAACACATTTTCAGAGAGAAGTTTAGAAGAACCTAGAAAAACTCTTGTCTTTTTATGTTCGATTGTCTTCACTCTTGGTTCACGTCGAAAATTCATTTTTCAGAATTGATTTCTCTTTAAAAAAATGTATCCCTCCGTTGTATTATTCTTCTGAGTTTATCTTCTGAGATTGTCTTCATAATTTGGACAACATAGCAGGAAGAGCACACTTGTCATACATTTTAAATTTATTTTCATGGACAATTGATAATCTCAGAATTCTGACTTTATAATTAGAACTAATCCCCTTCCGTACAACGTCATATCTTATTCTTCAAAGTCTTTCAATCGTGGTAGTCGAGATATGAAAGCTAGAATGCATTAGAAACATAGACATCTTGATCTTATACAATATGTCTATGATTAGAACGTATGAGGTTCATACGCCTTTAAGAAAAAGGGGGCGTAACTTGTAGTCTTGCCGTCCGCAGACATTATTGGCTGTACCGCGCGCCATCTAAATTTGAGCAAAAAAAGCAATAGTAGGCCTATCTGTCTGCGTCCTGCAAGACGGAGGCGTAACTTGCACTAGGAGGCGTAACTTGTTATTTTTCTAAAATCGCGGTCCACGCGAGATCTTTCTCTTTTCGCGGTAAACAAAAAGCGTTGTAAATCAACGGTTCACACGACATCTTCATTGAAGTCGGGTCTTCCGATATTCATGACGGTAAGTAAATTTACCAGTCATTTATTACCGCATTTATGTACCCGCACACGGGCACCACTGCTACATAGAGCCTACAGATCACTTCCGCGATTTAGAAAGTACTAGACACGCCTCCGACTACAAGTTACGTCCTCCGACTACATGTTACGCCTCCTAGATTTAGAAAGTACTAGAACGCCTCCGACTACAAGTTACGCCCTCCGACTACAAGTTACGCCTCCTAGTGCAAGTTACGCCTCCTCTGACTACAAGTTAACGCCTCCTACTACAAGTTACGCCTCCGTCTTGCAGGGAGTTTCCTGTTTGTACTGGTCAAAAGGAGAGAGTGCATGCAAAGTGTTTATCTCTCTGCTGCGGGAGAACCCTGAGGTGAAGAAGACCTTCCCCAAGCTCACTGAACTTGACTTCAGCCCGCTGGACCCCGCATCCCCACCTCCACCTCTTGGTTCTCAAATCCCCCCCCTCAGAGGGCGGGAACCTTCACGAGGGTTAAAGAGCCAGACGTTAACACAGCCAAGGTTTGCCCCAGACAAACACCCTACTTGTATGGTGCTACATGAACACTAGAAAACAGCCATGTGAAAACCAAAAGTCTGACTGTGTACAGTCAGACTTCCTCCGATGTCATGTTAACGCAAAACAAGCGTAACCAAATTCAGGTCTGAATAAGTTTGGCCAGATAATCAAGTCACAACCCATTACACAATCAACATGCTTTTGCAGACTGTATAAGCCTTTTGTTTCTAAGATCTAATCATCTTGGAGAAACCTTGATAGGAGAAAGTCTCGCAGTCGCAACGGTCATCTTAAAAAAAAAGTATCAAGATCTAGTTCCTAGTGCATGTAAACACAATCACTGTGTGTTTTTATTTCTTGTTAGATATTCTGTTATGAGTATCTTCAAATGTAACGAAGCATAACCTAAATCAAAAACATACAAGACCTTTGAGTTCTTGCAATAAATTGTGATGAATTTAATTATTATTGTTTTTATTTATTGTATTATTAGGCTCAACCAGAAAGGGGCCGATTTCTCTGCAAGGCTACCTTCAGCAGGTCTCAGAGCTTCATCCAGAATAAGAAAGTCCCAGTTCTTCAGAACCAACATGAGGACCAAAGACCAGACCTTGTCTGTGGTGGTCTTCAACACTGGACTACGACAAGAATTCATCAACATGGAAAAAAACAAGTAAACACGCATACCTGCCGCATAGCACAACACTGGCTTACAAAATGTAAACTTGATAAAAAAACGAACATGACAAACATTGAGAATATGCAGGGATTATAGTTTTATGTTACCACAATGTATTTCCTCCGTTTGTGGTCAAGAAAGGCTATTTTTTGATTGGTCTAGAAACTGCCAAAAAAAGTGTCAGTTTCCACTCCTGCAAGTAGTTGTCTGCAGAACATTCCCACTGGAGCGCCGCCTTCTCCTACTATGTAATTCACCTGTTGTGTAGGAATATAGTCAAAACGATGGCTCTATAGAAAGCCATCTACCAGACTACCAGACCGTAGTGGGAGTGTGTGTGTGTTTTATCATTGGGGGTGTGGTGGTAATCAGTGTTGGGCAAGTTACTTTAAATTAGTAACTTAGTTACAGTACTAGTTACTTCTTTCAAAAGTAACTCAGTTACTTTAAGTTACTAGTCACTCTCAAGGTAACTAGTTACTAGGGAAAGTAACTTTGCCAGTCCTCTCTGGCTTGCTTACATGCAAGTCCCACCCTACCACAAGCGCAATGCACCACCTAGTGTGAATGCAAATGAATGAAATATTCCCATTGTTTCCAACCCTCTACAAATGCACAAATTATTTTGATGTGGCCTAGTGTTCGACAAAACTGTACAATTTGATGATTGTACCCAGTCTTTGTTTCATTTGTGGTCATAAGGTGATCTAATTTAGTTCAACATGCATGTTTAGGGTTAGTGACTGGTGATTGGCCCATTCCTGATTACAACGGAGAATTCCGGAAGGGAGGGGAGTTTTTTTGACAGCATTCTCTCCGCGCCCGAGGAGGCCTGATCGGATGGACGATGACTCTCTCCGCGCCCGCAGATGCCTGATCGGCTGACTCTCTCCGCGCCCGTAGATGCCTGATCGGCTGACTCTCTCCGCGCCCGTAGATGCCTGATCGGCTGACTCTCTCCGCGCCCGTAGATGCCTGATCGGCTGACTCTCTCCGCGCCTGTAGATGCGTGATCGGCTGGATGCTGACCCTCTCCGCGCCCGTAGATGCCTGATCGGCTGACTCTCTCCGCGCCCGTAGATGCCTGATCGGGTGAACGCTGACCCTCTCCGCGCCCGTAGATGCCTGATCGGCTGACTCTCTCCGCGCCGGTAGATGCGTGATCGGCTGGATGCTGACCCTCTCCGCGCCCGTAGATGCCTGATCGGCTGACTCTCTCCGCGCCGGTAGATGCCTGATCGGGTGAACGCTGACTCTCTCCGCTCTCGCGGACGCCTTATTGGTTGGACGCTTGATCGTTGGATCGTTGGTGCACACACTTCACTCTCTCCGCCTTATTGGCTTATTGTTTGGACGCTCTCCAGCGCTCCGTGGCCGCGATAGACCTTAATGGACATTATTCTGAATGTGAACTTTTGTGAGAGGGGAAAAGTTGTGTAATATCGTGAATTATGAAAAGCTTAATTTTGAAGTTTATCAGATAAATATATGAAACTTCTCCATGACTCTCTGCCTGCCTTTGCTGCCATTTGAACACATAACAACGTGAAGTAACGAATAACGAGCCTGTTTCAATCGCAGTAACAATAAACGCGTTACTGATTTTGACAAAGTAATTAGTTACACTGCTCGTTACCGCAAAAGTAACATAGTTACTGTAACGCGTTACATAATAACGCGTTAGTCCCAACACTGGTGGTAATAGATGTTAATGTTGTGTCTTTTAGGAGTCTTGTTGTCCTGGAGAGACTGAAAGGGGGCTGGTCGGATAGTGTACTCTTCACAGACTCCTCCAGGTTCAAGGTTCTGGACGATCGGCTCTTCACAGGTGACCCGCACTTCGGCGTACCATTGGTCACCTCGGACCAGATGCTGCGTTGGTTTTGGTTTTGCCGTCCATGATTTTTGTGAAGCAGGTCTCTTTCCGAGCCTGGCGGTTCCCCACTAATATGAATGTCCCCTCTTACATCCAGTCCACCCAGACGAGCACCCCTTCTTCACCTTACGATCCGCAACCCCCCCTGGAGATCGTCACCATGGAGATCCTCAGCGTCTGAAAGAAAAGTTCTCCTGCCCACGGGACCACCCTGCTGGAGAACCTCCCCCCCAGCCAGTACGTGGACTGTGGGCCCTGCGATATGATAATACGGCAAGGTGGCCTTAAAACGGGTTCTGAGAGTGGAAGGTGCTGGTAAGGGGAGTCTGAACCTGGTCCGGAGCTGACGGAGGACCATGTCAGGAGCCTGCTGAAGGAGGCAATGGAACGGGGGCTGCGACACCATCGAAGAATTGGAGATAGCCCTGAAAAAAGTCTGCTTTCTTAAAGTCACCTTAAGCAACAACATGGACCTGTTCCTTACTATATATTTCCATGACCTTGGTCGTTGCTTATTAATGATCTAGTTCAGGTAAAATTCAGGTGTCTACATTTATCTGTGTCCAGAGCCAGCCCTGATGCATCTAGATGCTGATGCCTCTCAGTGTAGGGCTACTCATATTGTTTGTTAGGGATGGGGGGAAATCCATTCATCTGGCATTTTCTCCAACCATTCTCAGTTTTATTTTGTAAAAAAACAACACCGTAGGCTCAATGCTAACTTATTTTATCCTTTTAAGTACCGTTGTGTATGAGTGTTATAATGAGCGATATTTTACATGGAATGCCCCACACACTATAACTGTGAGTGATTGAAAAGTTCAACTTCTGTTCTGACGCCGCAGTCAAACGTTGCCCAATACAGAAGCCATTAGTTCACACTAAGTTGATGATCGGTAAAGGACAAAATTACCTTTGATACAAAAACAGTTTTAGGTTATTTGGCTCTTTAATCCAACACAATAAAATAATTCCGATCCCGTCAGGTCACTGTGGTCAATTCCAGTCCCTGGTTATTATTATACATTTTGTCGATTTTCTATGTTTTTTTAACGCCCATTACTGGCTTACACTTGCTGTATTCCAGTTTTTTACAATTTGAACATTTACATTTAGCAGAGACGCATTTATCCAAAGCGACTTAAAATAAGTACATTTGTCATAAGAAGTGCAACAATATATCGCGGTACAGAAAGGATGTTCATAGAACCAAGTACAAGTAACAATCACTAGGCTAACCAATTCCTTGTGTTAGAGCAATGATAGCAGCTACTGCAGTTGCTACACACTTAAGTACTATAATACAAAACAAACACAATACAGTGAACAATTGGGGGCCAGAGGGGGAGGGTGGCTATGCAGAGTTTATCTGCAGCTCCTAGAATCACCGCTATGTCATAATGTAAACATTTTTCCTGAATGCGGTTCTAAATGTGGAAACATGTTTGATAATCTTTATCCAATCTTTATTAAAGTGTTATCATTTTGATTAAATTGCCCTCTATCTTTATATACTATTTGCAGAATAAAGAATGTTGGTTTTAAATTGTTGTCTCCTTACAGTCATTTACGTCTAATTTTTTTTAAACTAACATACATATATAATTATATATATATATATATATATATATATATATATATATATATAATTTGTTTTGTTATATAATATCATTAAGCCTAATAAGGTATGTTATGTACAAAGTTCTTCGTTATAGAGCGATAGACTTTGTTTAAATCAATGTTAAAATATAAATGCAACGATTTCAAGAAATGCCGCAGTGGTACAAGCGGTAGTAGTAATCGTGTAACCTGGTGATCGATTCTCTCCATGGTTGGGAATGATTTTGCTCCTCGCCCGTCTTTCCATTTCAACATTTTTTGTATGATTTAGTACGACAGTATGATAATTATTACAACGTAATGACGGGCTGCCGTGCGACGCTGGCAGCCCCCCATATTGTTCATATGATAAGAAAAATGAACAGTGTTACCCCTTATGTTTATATTTGATAAATATCGACAATTGTTTGATTTGATAAAAAAAAAACGACATTTACCCCTTATGTTTTTTTTGATGGCGACCGAATAAAAATATGAACAGTGTTACCCCTTAAGTTTTATTTGATAAAAAACGACAGCGTTAACCCCTTATGTTTTTTTTGATGACGACCGATAAAAAATAACGACAGTGTTACCCCTTATGTTTTAATCATAATATATCGCTAGTGTTACCCATTTCTTTTCATATGATAAGAAAATGATGTTGTTTTTTTTGATGACGACCAATAAAAAATACGACAGTGTTACCCCTTTAAATCATAAATATCGCTAGTGTTACCCCATTTCTTTCATATGATAAGAAATGACAGTGTTACCCCCTTATGTTTTATTTGATAAAAAAACGACAGTGTTACCCTTAATGTTTTTTTTTTGATAAAAAAACGACATTGTTCTTTTTGATTGAAAAACGACAGTGTTACCCCTTATGTTTTTTTGGAAAAATATCGACATTGTTTTTTTTGATAAAAAACGACAGTGTTAACCCTATGTTTTTTTTGATAAAAAACGACAGTGTTACCATCATATTTTCATTTTGATAAAAAACAACAGTGTTACCCCTTATGTTCTTTTTTTATAAAAAAACGACAGTTTATACCGCTATGTTTTAATTTGATTAAAAAACGCACAGCGTTACTCCTTAGTTTTTTTGGATAAAAAACGACAGTGTTACCCCTTATGTTTTTTTTGATAAAAGAGACAGAGTTCCCCTTATGGTTTTTTTGACAAAAAACAACAGTGTTACCCTTGTTGTTTTTTTTGATAAATACGACAGTGTACCCCTTATGTTTTTTTGGATAAATATCGACTTTTTTTTTTGATGAAAACGACAGTGTTACCCCTTATGTTTTTTTTGATAAAAAAACGACAGTGTTACCCCTTATGTTTTTTTTGATGAAAACGACAGTGTTACCCCTTATGTTTTTTTTGATAGAAAACGACAGTGTTACCCCTAATGTTTTTTTTGATAAAAAACAACGGTGTTTCCCCTGTTTTTTTTGATAAATATCAACATTGTTTTTTTTGATAAAAAACGACAGTGTTACCCCTTATGTTTTATTTGCTAAAAAACGACAGTGTTACCCCTTATGTTTTATCTGATAAAAAACGACAGTGTTACCCCTTATGTTTTTTTTTGATAAAAAACGACAGTGTTACCCCTTATGTTTTTTTCGATAAAAAACGACATTGTTACCCCCTATGTTTTTTTGATAAAAAATGACAGTGTTATATCGACAGTTATATCGACAGTGTTGTCGATATTTGATAAATATCGACATTGGTTTTTTTGATAAAAAACGTCAGTGTTACCCCTTATGTTTTTTTTGATAAATATAGACATTGTTTTTTTTGATAAAAAACGACAGTGTTACCCCTTATGTTTTTTTGGATAAAAAACAACAGTGTTACCCCTTATGTTTTTTTTGATAAATATCGATTGTGTTTTCTTTGATGAAAACGACAGTGTTACCCTCTTATGTTTTTTGATAAAAACGACGACAGTGGTACCCCTCAATGTTTTTTTTGATAAAAACGACAGTGGTATCCCTTATGTTTTTTTTGAAAAAACGAAAATGTACCCCTATGTTTTTGATAAATATCGACATTGTTTTTTTGATGAAAAAACGACAGCTGTATACATACCCCTTATGTTTTTTTGGATAAATATCGACGTTGTTTTTTTTGATAAAAAACGACAGTGTTACCCCTTATGTTTTTTTTGATAAAAAACGACAGTGTTACCCCTTATGTTTTAGCTGATAAATATCGACATTTTTTTTTGTTGATAAAAACGACAGTGTTACCCCTTATGTTTTATCTGACAAAAAACGGCAGTGTTACCCCTTATGTTTTTTTTGATAAAAAACGACAGTGTTACCCCTTATGTTTTATCTGACAAAAAACGGCAGTGTTACCCCTTATGTTTTTTTTGATAAAAAACGACAGTGTTACCCCTTATGTTTTTTTGGATAAATATCGACATTTTTTTTTGATAAAAACGACAGTGTTACCCCTTGTGTTTTTTTTGATAAAAAACGACATTGTTACCCCTTATGTTTTATTTGCTAAAAAACGACAGTTACCCCTTATGTTTTATCTGATAAAAAACGACAGTGTTACCCCTTATGTTTTTTTTGATAAAAAACGACATTGTTACCCCTTAGCCTATGTTTTTTTTGATAAAAAACGACAGTGTTAAATCGACAGTTATATCGACAGTGTTGTCGATATTTGATAAATATCGACATTGTTTTTTTTGATAAAAAACGACAGTGTTACCCCTTATGTTTTATTTGCAGTAGCTCAGGAGGTAGAGGGGGTTGGCTGGCAACCTGAAGGTTGTTGGTTCGATTCCCGGCTCCTCCTAGCTGAGTGTCGAGGTGTCCTTGAGCAAGGCACCTAACCCTAACTGCTCCAGACGAGCTGGCTGTTGCCTTTGCATGGTTGACTCCGCCGTCGGTGGATGTGTGAGTGTGTCGTGGAAATGGTGAATGTTAGAGCAATATTGTAAAAGCGCTTTGAAGGGGTTAGAAAAGCGAATATATAAATGCACAGTCCATTGCAAAAAACGACAGTGGTTACCCCTTATGTTTTACTGATAATAAAAAACGACAGTTTTTTTGAGAAAAAAACGACAGTGTTACCCCTTAAGTTTTATCTGACAAAAACCGCAGTGTTACCCCTTATGTTTTTTTGATAAAAAACGACCAGTGTTTACCCCTTATGTTTTTTTGGATAAAATCGACATTTTTTTTTTGATAAAAGACAGAAAAAACGACAGTGTTACCCCTTATGTTTTTTTTGATAAAAAACGACATTGTTCCCCCTCATGTTTTTTTTGATAAAAAACGACAGTGTTACCCCTTATGTTTTTTTTGATAAAAAACGACATTGTTCCCCCTTATGTTTTTTTTGATAAAAAACGACAGTGTTACCCCTTATGTTTTTTTGGATAAATATCGACATTTTTTTTTTTGATAAAAACGACAGTGTTACCCCTTATGTTTTTTTGGATAAATATCGACTTTGTTTTTTTTGATAAAAAACGACAGTGTTACCCCTTGTGTTTTTTTTGATAAAAAACGACAGTGTTACCCCTTATGTTTTTTTTGATAAAAAACGAGTGTTACCCCTTATGTTTTTTTTGATAAAAAACGACGGTGTTACCCCTTATGTTTTTTTTGATAAATATCGACATTGTTTTTTTTGATAAAAAACGTCAGTGTTACCCCTTATGTTTTTTTTGATAAATATAGACATTGTTTTTTTTGATAAAAAACGACAGTGTTACCCCTTATGTTTTTTTTGATAAAAAACGACAGTGTTACCCCTTATGTTTTTTTGGATAAATATCGACATTTTTTTTTGATAAAAACGACAGTGTTACCCCTTATGTTTTTTTTGATACAAAACGACAGTGTTACCCCTTATGTTTTTTTGATAAAAAACGACAGTGTTACCCCTTATGTTTTTTTTGATAAATATCGACTTTGTTTTTTTATGCATAAAACGACAGTGTACCCCTTATGTTTTTTTTGATAAAAAACGACAGTGTTACCCCTTATGTTTTTTTTGAATAAAATACGAACAGTGTTACCGCACTTATGTTTTTTTGGAGAAGATATCGGACTTTTTTTTTTTGATGAAAACGAACAGTGTTACCCCCTTATGTGTTTTTTTGATTAAAAAAAACGAACAGTGTTACCCCTTATGTTTTTTTTGATGAAAACGACAGTGTTACCCCCTTATGGTTTGTTTGATAGAAAACGACAGTGTTACCCCTAAATGTTTTTTTTGATAAAAAAAACAACGTGTTTCCCTGTTTTTGTATAATACACAACATTGTTTTTT
>OLKM01002854.1:37981-52179 GCA_900291075.1 Melanogrammus aeglefinus | reverse complement strand
GTCAGGTAGCTTTATTAATTTTTTACTTTTCCTAGCGATCATGTTTTCATAGTAGTTTCAGAGAATGCGCCGCCGAGACGCCGTCCTCTATCGGCAGGGATAAGATAGTTCGCCAGTAGTAGCTTATAGATGTTCTGTGCTTCTTGCATAGTCAGATATATCGGTCGTCTAGATGAACAAAGCATTTGGTGTTCTAACATAGCCCCGGTGTATCAGCTGTAGAGTAACTGTTTATCAGACTTTCGTGCAGGTCTCCCTTCAGTTCCTCACGCGAGCACCGTGTCCTGGTGATCGTTCCGGTTCATATACAACAGGTTTTAAGTGCACTCCGTATTTCAAGGTTTCCATGATTTAAAACAGTTTTGAGTGAAGGATCCAAACTGAAGCGGTATTCTGACTGTTATGTTCTCTCCCGAAAAACACTGGACGTTGTTCAAAACACTAGTTTATATGTTCCCAGCTCACGTCAGGTGTTTTATTAGATTGGACAAAACGGCTTTACGTGTCCGGATAACAGCAGTCCTCATCGCGTGGACCCGCTCCCTATCCTCGTCCCCTCGGTCCATTGTCCCCGGGTCCGCGCGGCGGCCGGGGGTTCGACGGTCGGGCGGGTCCGCGGTCCGGGCGGGTCCGGTGCTGGGTGCGCCGGCGGTCCGGTGCTGGGGTCCGCGGCGGCGGGGTTCGGTGCTGGGCCAGGCTGGCGGGTCTGCGGCGTGGCGGCCGGCGGGCGGATGGCGACCAGGTGCGTGAGGGTGTGAAGCCGGTGCCACTGGGTTGCTTCTGAGGAGGATGACTTGGATAGGGAGGGCAGCAGCTGCGGCCTGACAAGCAAAGGCTTTGTGACTGCGAGTAACCTGAGTCAGTTCTCAGTCTGCAGGTACTGAAGCGCTTCACAGTTTTGTAGGCACAGATCCGACTGGTAAGACACATGAAGAAGCAGGGTATGTTAAATAGTCAGGCATCCTGTGAAGGAGAGGACATGAGTAGTGACTCTGAGTCGATACAGTAGTCCAATGAGTGCAACATTCGGTCAGGAAACAGACATCTTTCTTTAGAATAAATAAAGCAATTGTCTGGATGTAACATTTAAAAAGTCTGTTAGAATTAATGGACTACTGTGGTGATACTGAAAAGTTGTATCGAGATCTGTTGGCGTTCTGCCAAGACTGGGTCGGTTTTTGACCTCCTTGGATGAAAAGAGAACGTTTTCGCTCAAAAAGCATATCACAACTTTGAGAAAAGCAAAAAAGGCCAAACTGCTAAAAAGATTTAAAAAGTAAAGATGATAATGTATCACAACGGTGGTTTTCTCTTTTCATTGTTTTCTGTTTTGTTCATCTATATAGTGTTCTTTTTCTCTGACGTTATGGGGCCTCAAGATGGGATCTTTGAAACATACAATGGGGAGAGACACAGACAAAGCGGGCATTAAAATCCTAAATACTGAAAGTGCGCTGAACCCACCAAAGAGCAGATAAAATGGTTGGTTTTTGCAGGAGAACCAAACAATAACCAGCACGACGAGACAGGATGGGTTTATGGGGATAGGTTCGTGCACACATAATCATAAATGGACACTAGTGGGGGTAACTGTTCTGGCTTTAGAAAATTGTCCATGTAATGTTACTTGTCAGTCTACGTGAAGTGGTGAAGGGCAGGCTGTTGATTTGTAGGGCAGGAAATAGAGGGCGTTGGTGGTCTGTTTGTAAACAATATAGCTCCAATCAAGGCACAGATAGATGTGGGTTTTTCATCACCGCTGTTAAAAAACGAGGGTAAAAGTACCATCTAGGATCATTATCATTGGTGGGATTGTCAACTGCCGCTAGATTTCAATCACTGTAGACAGGAAAATAGAAGACAAGAAAATAATAACTAAAGCGAATATCACAACAAAAATCATCAAAAACTGGAATATGTTAAACATCATGAGGGTCAAACACCTCCAAAAAAAAAAAAAAGACAATACAGACCTGGGTGAGGTCGGCAATGGCAGGTGTGAGTGCAGCTAGACTGGATAAGGAAAATTTACATTTCAAAAGTCCAGCTAAAACAGATTAGTCCACGCACGTATAGAGTCAGTTGGTTTCACTGATCAGGATGTTGTCAGTTTAGGATTTGATAACTTCACAACAGGCAAAAGGTTAAGTACCTACTCGATACTTGCTTAACAACAAAGGACTTTTCTGCAGACCAGTATATTTCTGGTCAAAGTTTTGACCGCGTTTTTGAGAGCAGTGGAAAACTCAAGGAAAGGATTTCGTGTTGTTTGTGATAAATGAGATAGATAGAAGGGGGAAGGCCCAAATCGCAGCACCCAGACACACGCTAACTCTATGAAGCAGATAATAACAACTCCCAAAAAAACGAAGAAAAAAATAAAGGCAGTCAGTTCAGGAGCGTTAGTAGGTATTAGAACATTGAAGAGGGGTTACATAGGACATTCGGACCCCACCACGGGTATCTGCTGACAGGAGAGATGATTGGAAGTGAGCTTATTCCTGCAGGAGAGAGTAAGGGAGCTCTGTTAGGTCTCGTTTCCTCCAGCTCAAGGATATGGATGGCCAAGTTGATTTCTTTTTATCTTGGTGAGATCGGTGCACAGAAAAGGGTGAAAAAAGACAGATTGACCTGCCTTAAGCTTTTTCCTGGAGGCATAGTGACACCAGTCGGTGGAGAGAGGACCATGCAGTGAGCTGTCTAAGCGACCCTTTTGGGGCAGAACAGTGCAGTATGGAAGTGCCGCGAGGAGCTTCCTTGGAGGGGCTTCTGCAGCTCATCCCGGTGAGAAGGCTCCTCTGGGACTCTGAGCTGACCTGGAGGAGTGTGAACAGTCGTGTTATCAGATGATCAGGACGTGCACCGGATTGTGAATGGTCTTCTCCACTGACTTTTAACCAGGCGGTTCTTGGAATACTCTTGGCTGAATTGCACGTAGTGTTTTTATTGGAGTGTTTAGAAAAGGATCTCTTCTGTTCTGTCGAGGAGCTGTGCTTTCCTTGCTCCCAAGAAAGGGAGAACCTGGCTTACTGTAAAAACTGGGAGGCCGGTTGCTCTCCTCTGCAACGTGATATAAGGTGCTGTTCCAGAGCCTTATCGAACAGCTCAAGGACATCATGGGTATACTTGTAGCAGACAGCCAAAGCTATTGTGTTCCTGACTAGGAAAATTATGGAAACATTTTCCGTAATTCTTGATGTTATTGATGTGTCAGATCCCAGAATGTGAATTTTGGTATTGTTGCTTTGGACCAGGAGAAAGCCTTTGATAGGGTGGATCACTGTTATTTGTTTTCTGCACTCAGGGCTTTTGGCATTGGTGATGGTTTTCTGGCCTGGGTTGGTTTATTGTATAGTGGTGCTCAATGTATGGTGAAAATGGGGGCAGGGCTGAGTCGGCCAATCCCTGTGCAGCGAGGGATAAGACAGGGTTGTCCTCTCTCCGGTCAACTATATACCCTAGCTATTGAGCCCTTGCTGTGCATGTTGAGAGGTCGGCTCAGTGGTCTCTCACTGCCTGGGTCCTCTGATCTTGATCGTCCACTTACCGTTTCTGCTTACGCAGATGATGTTAATATTTTTGTCTCCAGCCAGGGGGATATTAAATGTTTGCAGGATACCCTGTCCCTGTACGAAAAGGCCTCATCTGCTCGGGTGAACTGGGCAAAGAGTGAGGCTTTGTTGGTTGGACAGTGGAGCGATCCCAGACAGTGCCCCAGTCTGCCTGGAGGTCTTGAGTGGGGGAAGGAGGGCCTGAAAGTGTTGGGAGTATTTTTGGGCACTGAGGGGTTTCAGAACAAGAACTGGGAGGGAGTTAAGGAGAAAGTGTGCGCTCGGTTGTCTAAATGGAAATGGTTGCTACCCCAGTTGTCATATAGGGGAAGAGTTTTGGTTGCAAATAACTTGGTCGCCTCGACTCTTTGGCATAGACTTATTGCTCTGACACCACACCGGAGAGGCCTGATGGAGGACATTCAGCGAGTCATCCTGGACTTCTTCTGGTCTGGGCCGGCACTGGAATCCGAGCAGCAGGCCTCTACCTGGCCTGTGGCTGGAAGGGGGGCAGGGACTCATCAATATCCAGGCAAAAATAGCCTCTTTTTAGACTCCAGACTGCACAAAGACTGCTGTACAATTGTGGCGCCCAAGCTGGTTTGATACAGCTCGCTTTGCTGCTGAAGAGAGCCGGGCGATTGGGCTACGATAAAACAGCTTTTCCTTTTAAAATCTGAAGGATGTGGACCTTAACTGGAACTGACACCTTTTTAATAGCTCGGTATTACAGGCATGGCAGATTTTTTAAGGCCACACGTACCAAAAATGAGGACTCCGGGCATGTGGCTGTTTGAGGAACCTTTGTTTTTTAATACTCTTATACAGACTCAAACACTGCAGTCCTGCCAGCCTGCGAGCCCATTTTAGAGAGGCTGGCTGCACCAAACTGGGCCATTCTGATGAAGATGAACGACAACATCGGTGGATACCTTGAGACAGAGAGAAGCAACACATCACTCCATCAGGGTCATCAACAGAGTGGTGGAGGAAGTCTGTGCTGGCCCTGCCACAACCCCTGAGGGTTTTTGCGCAAGACCAAAAGTGGTGTGTGACCAGTGGACCGAAGGGGAGTACAGGTTTCCCCTCTCTGTCTGTCACCCAGTTTGTGGGGAGTGGCAGGAGGGAGGAGGTCAGCTGCTGTCGCTCACAACCCCGCACCTGGGGAAGTTTACAGGACGTAGGGAAGGAAGGCAATATATCAGATCTGCTGCAAGGTTCTGAAGCCTGCGCTCTTTGGCAGGGATGAAGGAGTCGAGGTGGACTGTTTTTTTTTGGGTCCAGATGTTCCCCCGAAGGGCAGCTGGCGGTCTCTGTACAAGCTGCCCCGTTGAAAAAACGGACAGCAGACCTCCAGTGGAGGATTGTACATGGAGCAATAGCTACGAAACAGATACAGAGCGCACCTGGATCCAGAGTTGGGGGAGGAGTGCATCTTCTGTCTCAGAAACGAGAACCCTGGAACATTTATTTATTCAGTGTCCTCGGTTTGTGTGCTCTGTTTGAGCTGTTAGAAAGGTGGTTTCGGGGTCTAGGGGAGCTTTTTTGTTTTTTGATTTGTTTATTTTTGGCCCGAAGTACTGTGCAAAAAAGAAGGATGTACACTCATTGGTGAGAACTTTGTATCTGCCGCGCGCTAAGGTTGGCCATCCTGGCTGACTCGCAGGAACCGGGCCTCAGAGTGTTGGCAGTGTGGAGCCAGTGCTGGTCCTGAAGGGTCTGCTGAAGGCCAGACTGAGGGTGGAACATGCGTATTATCGGATGATGGACAATGTGCATGGTTTCGGTCATGTATGGGCTGTTGGGGGGGTTTTGTGCTCTGTGGGGGGGGACGGAGAGCTGAATGTAAGTTTCTGATTGGAGAAACACGTTCTGTGTCTGGTTGACAGGTTTGTTTGTATTTTAGGGATGGTTTCTGTTTTTTGTTTTTGTGTGTTTTTTGTTGCTCTTGAATGAAGATGTGATGGTGAGCTGTTGTCTCTTTTGCTATGGTGCAATAAAGGGATTTTAAAAACCAACCTCTCCTCTCCTCTCCTCTCCTCTCCTCTCCTCTCCTCTCCTCTCCTCTCTTCTTATCACTTCCCCTCCCCTCTTGTCTTCTCCCCTCCCCTCCCCTCTCCGCTTCTCCTCTCAGACAGGAGGGTGAAGACAGACAGGGCGAGAGATACGGTCATAGAGAGACAGAGAGAGACATACAGGGAGATGGAGAGAAAGAGGCAGAGAGAGAAAGAGAGACAGAGAGGGAGAGAGAGAAGAGCAGAGCGAGACAGACAGAGAGAAAGAGAGACATAAAGGGAGAGAGAGAAGGGCAGAGAGAGACAGACGGACAGAGAGAAAGTGACTATGGACGGACGTGTGTATCAATGCTTTCTGCGGAAAAAACATAATCAAAACTGAATTATTGTATTGGTTTCAAGGTAATAATATGAAATAAAGGAAAAATCATTATTAATAATTAACAAATTAGGAGCTTATCCTAATCAAAATTTGAATTCCCTTATGTTACAGTCTGATTTGTCAGCTAAGCTCAGTTTATTTCCTTCTATCATCCAGCACTATTGTTGGAGCCATTTAGAGAGAATCTAAGTTTAAAAATCCGTAGAAGCAATTAAAGTTGGGTTATGATATCACGTGATGAAATATTTTTTTACCTCTTTATGGTGCAGTCTGAAGAACATTGAGCTTGTTGACCTGCCTGATACTTGACACCTAATGACGTAAGTGACAATATGGCTCGAATCTGCCCAGCCAGTGGGCCGATTGATTGTCATTGCCAGCAGTTTTATTAGCTTCATGATTCCTACGGTGGATCTTGTTTTTCATTCTCTGGAAATGTCAACCGGAGGGTATAGCTTGATAAATGTCTGATTAATGGTTCAGTTACAACCCATATCTGCTTGCAGGCTTTATGGAGAATGTGAGTCTAAAACTCACTATCTCGCCTCCAAGGGAACAGATTTGAATCGATTAGCCATTTCCAATACAATATAAAACATATACATCACGTCGTTATCCTCTTAGCATAATTCCCTGTGTCATATTTGGGCCGTATTGTGATATCTGCCTAACTGTACTCTCCTAATGCTGCTGATTCACAAAAGCCATGTTGGTCAAGGATACTGTAAGGTTGTAATGTCACAAGCCTTTGTCTGGTTTGTATTTTGACAGGGGGTTCATCTCTATTCAAATAGTCTCATCAATCCGTCTCTTTCATCCCCTCTCCCCCTCTCGCTCACTCTCTCCATCACTCCTCCTCTCATCTCTTCTTTGCCCTCTGTCTCTGGGTTGTCTATTTGTCCTCCACACCTGCTCGTCTCTCCATCCCTCGGTTTTATCTTGCTTCTCCCTGCGTTCCGCCTTTCCCTCAACCATTTAGTTTTAAATCGGCAGTGTGTCTCCTTTTTCGTCCTCTGTCCTCTTCTCTCTCTCAGTTGGAGTTTTCTGCTGTCTTCGTCTTTCCCCCCCCCCTCTTCGTCTTTTCCTTTCTTGATTATGTTTGAAGGCCCGGGATCAGCTCGGAGCTACAGTGAGCTAATCACCTGCCGGGTCATCCAGTTTTCCTGGTGGTTGACCAAACCACCGGGAGGATGTAAATCCCAAAACACAATCTGCTTTTGTTTTCAAAGACATTACTGGGTGCGTTGCCACAGTGAGCTCATTGTGCAGTCGGTGTGAAAACACTAATCCTTCCTTCCCAAGCACTGTCACTGACACAGCCCCAAATGCCTTGAAGCATTTGTGACATGTTTGTGTTTATTGAGACTGATCTGACACCATAGCGGTTTGCGTGGGGGAGATTGGTATTGTTCTGGGTTCTCGCATCCTCTGCTGAAAAGTATGTTATTAAATGCTATTTTTGATGAATAAATAAGGGGTGAAGCATGCGCCATGGTTGTTCTAGTGCGAGCTGAAGGTGTTAGCTAAGCATATAGCCATTTTTGTGGTTCCCTGCGCTATGAAAAGGTGAATCCCGAAGTCGGTTGGTCTCTATTCACTGCTTTTTCATAGAGCTTTAACCCAAAGCTCATTACAATATTGCCTAACATTCACCCATTCATGCACACACAGACGGTGGTGTCAACCACACAAAACCTCAGCCAGCTTGTCAGCGGAAGCAGATAGGGTGAGGCGTCTTGCTCGGGGAGACCTCGACACTCAGCTAGGAGGAGCCAGGGAGCGAACTAGCAACCTTGCGGTTATCAACCAACCCTCTCTACCTCCTAGAGCTACTGCCGTCCCGGCATGTTGATACAGATGAGAAACGATGGATCGGTTTTAAAGTCAGAGTATAGGTTTGTCCCTGTGTTGTTGCTAATTCCTCTTGCCTTGTTTGCTCTGGTTGCCCTGTGAGCTGGGTTGCTATGGCGACACCTGATTATTTGAAGAGGAGGCATAGACAAAAGAAAGAAATTATGAAAATTACGAAAGTGTTTCCTGACTCCCGTACACCGGCTGGCCCGACAAGGCCATAAAGTGTGTGTGTGTGTGTGTGTCTGTGTGTGTGTCTGTGTGTGTGTGTGTGTGTGTGTGTGTGTGTGTGGTGTGTGTGTGTGTGTGTGTGTGTGTGTGTGTGTGTGTGTGTGTGTGTGTGTGTGTGTGTGTGTGTGTGTGTGTGTGTGTGTGTGTGTGCGAGAGACAGCTTTTTGATAACATGCCAGCAAAGCTTTTTAGCCAGTGCTATTTGTCAGCCCAGGTAGACTAAGTGGTAAGTGGTACACACACACACACACACACACACACACACACACGCACACGCACACACACTGACCACACATACTGACCACACATACTCTCATACATTCTTAAGGTTCCGGTCTCTCTTCGTTTTCTCCTCCTCAATGTCCCTTCTGCCCTTGACACAATTATTTATTTATTTTGAGGTGTGTGTGTGTGTGTGTGTGTCTCTCTCTCTCTCTCTCTCTCTCTCTCTCTCTCTCTCTCTCTCTCTCTCTCTCTCTCTCTCTCTCTCTCTGTCTCCTCTCTCTCTCTCTCTCTCTCTCTCTCTCTCTCTCTCTCTCTCTCTCTCTCTCTCTCTCTCTGTCCCCATGGCTCTCCATATACCTCAATATTTATAATAAGTTGTAATTTTCTCTTTCTTTCTTTCTTTCTTTCTCTCTTTCTTTCTCTCTTCCTTCCTTCTTCCTTCCTTCCTACTCGGCTTCCTGTTTCCCCCCCACACTTAGATTGGCAGGTTGCTACGCTGGCCCTGTTGCTAGGGGGCGGGGCCCTTGTGCTGATGTCATTCCTGGTTGCGCTGGTGGCCGTTTGCATCGGAACCAGGCGCCGCTTCTACACGCCCGTCGCTGTCATGCTTTTTGCCGCAGGTGAGCGTGTGCACACACACACACACACACACACACACACACACACACACACACACACACACACACACACACACACACACACACACACACACACACACACACACACAGCCCACGTTAATATTTCATGTCGCTCAAAACGTTCTGTTGTTACTTTCAGTCCACTTTACTCCTGGAGACTGGACACACACACACGCACGCACGCACGCACGCACGCACGCACGCACGCACGCACGCACGCACGCACGCACGCACGCACGCACGCACGCACGCACGCACGCACACACACACACACACACACACACACACACACACACACACACACACACACACACACACACACACACACACACACACACACACACACACACACACACACACACACACACACACACATCTGGCCTTCCTGTTGTCCATTTAGCTGAAGGGTTATTTGCATGCACATCTGTTCGTCTGCTAACTGAACCTCTGGTGACCCCTACCTGTTTAGATGTGTGTGCTCTCGTGTGTCTGGTCTGGGGTTCTACGAGTCTGAATCGCCAGTGGGAACTTTGGGCCCAAAAAAAGAATTCAGACATTAACGCTCGGCAGGTGTAAATAAAAATAATAAATGAAAACACATGGCTTGCACCTTTTTTTTTCTTTCATATCTTTTTATCTTATGTCTAATAATTTCACTGCTCCGGCAATGACAATAAAGTATTCATTCATTCATTCAATCAATCATTCATTCATTCATCTTAAAATGTTGAGAAGATGAAGAGAAAAACAGAGAAAAATCTGTTTACCTGTTAAGGCTCTGTGATGGTATGTTATATTTTTGATTCTAGCCGGTGTTTAGGTAGTTTAGCTTATCCTTAGGGTGCTAGCTTGTGTTTAGAATGAGAGGTTGTGTTAAGGAAGTTAGCTTATCTTTAGGGTGCTAGTTGGCAAGCTTCTGTTTAGGAAGTTTGAAAATGAAAGCAGGTGTCTGGCTTTGTTTTTATCCCAGAGCATGGATTCCTTCTTCGTAAAAGAAAACCGTTGATATTTCCCTTTGTCCCCCTGACAACCTATTTCTCTCCAACCTTACCCTGTCCTTCTTTACCCATGAATTTGTTCCCCTCTCCTCGGTCCCCAACCTCAACCATCTCCTTCAGGTAACTGCTATGATCCTGTGACCTCAAACACTTTCAATATCTCGTGACTGGATGTACGATGTCTGTCCTGGCCTTCACCCCTTTTCGGTTTCCATCTCTCCATCAGTCATCCCTTGAATCCCCACTTCCACCCACCCTATGTCGTTGGTTCCACCCATCCATCTAACAACCCATCCATCCACCCATCCGTCCGTCCACCAGTCCTTGCCCTGGTTCGTGTTTGTCCACCTTCAATCTCCTTTCCATTCTAGTCCATGCCGTGCTAGTCTACGATTCTAAGAGATTATTGCCCACTTTGCCATCTGTTTTCATCCCACCCGTCGTCTCTCGTCCTCCTCTCGTTCTCCTAATCCTTCCTTCTCTATATCGTCCTCTTCCTTACTTCCTTTTCCTCTATATCGTCCTCTTCCTCACTACCTTTTCCTCTATATTGTCCCCTTCCTCACTTCCTTCTCTATATTGTCCCCTTCCTCACTTCCTTTTCCTCTATATTGTCCCCTTCCTCACTTCCTTCTCTATATCGTCCTCTTCCTCACTTCCTTCCCCTCTATATATTCCTCTTCCTCACTTCCTTCTCCTCTATATCGTCCTCTTCCTCACTTCCTTCTCCTCTATATCGTCCTCTTCCTCACTTCCTTCTCCTCTATATCGTCCTCTTCCTCACTTCCTTCTCCTTATATCGTCCTCTTCCTCACTTCCTTCTCTATATTGTCCTCTTCCTCACTTCCTTCCCCTCTATATCGTCCTCTTCCTCACTTCCTTCTCCTCTATATCGTCCTCTTCCTCACTTCCTTCTCTATATCGTCCTCTTCCTCACTTCCTTCCCCTCTATATCGTCTATCTGTCCTCTTCCTCACTTCCTTCTCCTCTATATCGTCCTCTTTCCTCACTTTCCTTCCTCCTTTTCCTATATATCGTCCTCTTTCCTCACTTCCTTCTCTATATTGTCCCCTTCTCCTTCACTTCCTTTCGCCCTCTATATCGCTCCTATCTCTTCCTCACTTCCTTCTCTCCTCCTATATCGTCCTCCTTTCCTCACTTCCTTCCCTCTATATCGTCCTCTTCCTCACTTCCTTCTCCTCTAGTATCGTCCTCCTTCCTTCTCTCTATATCGTCCTCTTCCTCACTTCCTTCTCCTCTATATCGTCCTCTTCCTCACTTCCTTCCCCTCTATATCGTCCTCTTCCTCGCTTCCTTCCCCTCTATATCATCCTCTTCCTCACTTCCTTCTCCTCTCCTTCTCCTAATCCTCCTCCACCTCCACCTCTTCCTCATGTGTCAGAACTGATCCCCACGCCTTTCGCCAGCTGTCCTCTGTTACCCCTCCTCTCATCCCGTACCCCTAAACGTGTATTCTGATCGGTGAAAAGCTTGGTACTGTGTTTTAGCTCTTCCGATGGATGGACTAAGGCGTGAAACAACTCTTTGGGCGTCGCACCAAAGTCATCGTCTTATGCTACTTGTCCCCATCACCTTATGTGGGGTATTCAAGGACGTACGAGAACCCCACGGTGACGTGTTGCAGAGCCAGTGACGCGCCGTTTTGTGATTCCCCATCTGTTGATGTGCGTGCGGTTACGCTGTGTTGATGTTGTCCCAATG
The DNA here is from genome assembly GCA_900291075.1 of Melanogrammus aeglefinus. Classification (NCBI taxonomy): domain Eukaryota; kingdom Metazoa; phylum Chordata; class Actinopteri; order Gadiformes; family Gadidae; genus Melanogrammus; species Melanogrammus aeglefinus. Next base: position 40,566 of record OLKM01002854.1, on the reverse strand, counting down.
TTTGCGTTTGCGTTCCAGTGGTGCTGCAGGCGTGCTGCTTGGTGCTGTACCCCATCAAGTTCATAGAGAGCATCAGCCTGAGGATCTACCACGAGTTCAACTGGGGCTACGGCCTGGCCTGGGGAGGGACCATCTTCTCCTTCGGCGGGGGCGTCCTGTACTGCCTCAACCCTAAGAACTACGAGGACTACTACTGAACCGGGATTCGGACCAACAACCTGCCAGGACAGGGGGTGGGGTGGGGGGGGGGGGGTGATGGTTTTGTGCTGGGGTTTCGTGTTGGACTCTGAAAGACCCGAAAGACCACGAGGAAGCAGGAAGTTCATCTTCTCATTCTTTGGGGATTGGAGCTGGAAACCTTTTGGAGCTGAAAAGTTTTGTCGGGGAGGGCCTTGGAGGACCCCAGAACGGGTGAATGAATGATTCGTTTGGGTTTTGATCCTGCTAACCTGAGGACGCATAAGATAGAAAAAAACTGCAGACTGATCCTTTAGCAAGCAAGGCGTGGTGTATGGTCGATGCTGAACCTCACTGTTAACTACCTAATGTATTGAACTCCTGGCGCAAAAGTGGACTTGACCCCAACAATGTGAAAGCATGCACACTAACACGCTTGCAAACACACACACACACACACACATACACACACACACACACACACACACACACACACACACACACACACACACACACACACACACACACACACACACACACACACACACAATGTAGACACTGTATATTATCACTGCACCTTATAACACAGACACATGCGTTGCTGTGGTAATTGTACTCTCTAAAGGTTCTGGAATATGTCTCTGTTCTTGAACGCGGAGGACAGGAAACTGCATCATAACACCGGCTTCCTGCTCCCCTTTGGGATTGTGTGTATGGATTTGTGTGTCAAAGTGAGAGAGTGTGAGTGTGTGTGTGTGTGTGTGTGTGTGTGTGTGTGTGTGTGTGTGTGTGTGTGTGTGTGTGTGTGTGTGTGTGTGTGTGTGTGTGTGTGTGTGTGTGTGTGTGTGTGTGTGTGTGTGTGTGTGTGTGTGAGAAAGAGTGTGATTGTGTGTGGTGTGTGTGTGTTTGTGTGTCTGTGTAATAGAGAGTGTGTGTGAGTGTGTGTCTTTGTGTGTCTGTCTGTGTGTAATAGAGAGTGTGAGTGTGTATGGGTGGTTTCTTATGGAAAGCGGGGGGGGGGGGGGTTAGCGATATTGGGTGACAAAACTCACCCAATATGCTGATATCGACCAGGTCGTCTGTTACCTTGGCAACCTGCTGGGTGTGCTGTCAGGATTGATTAGCCAGGGGAAACGCTGTTTGTGTGTGCGCGTTCATGCATGTGAGTGTGTGTGTGTGTGTGTGTGTGTGTGTGTGTGTGTGTGTGTGTGTGTGTGTGTGTGTGTGTGTGTGTGTGTGTGTGTGTGTGTGTGTGTGTGAAATGGATTGGGTGTGCATTAGGTGGGAGGAAATGTGTGTGTGTGTGTGTGTGTGTGTGTGTGTGTGTGTGTGTGTGTGTGTGTGTGTGTGTGTGTGTGTGTGTGTGTGTGTGTGTGTGTGTGTGTGTGTGTGTGTGTGTGTGTGTGTGTGTGTGTGTGCGGCTACCTGGAGGGATAAGAGGAGGAAGGCTGGGTGGGGGTTTACCCAACGATTCTTTTTTCAGCGGTGTGTCCACGCATGCAATGCATTCTGGGAAATACTTTCACTTTAAATCTAGCTCCTTAGCACCTGTTTCAGAGAGAGGGAGTTGTCGGGTCGGTCGGACCCTACCTACTCACCTCATAAATCACCCCCAATCCGTACATCGCTAATATATGCTGCATTGCACCACAACAACTCTATGTGTCTTAACTGTTTTCCGTTGCGAGTCGAGTCAGTGTTCTTCACCTTGTGAAACGCTTCTGGACGTCAGGGCGACGATGGCATTCGCCGGCGCTTCGGCTCTCCCACACCAACAACAGCAACTGTCTCAGTGAAAGGACAAGCCTGTCCATTTTGATTTGTTTCTTTCCCACTGGCCGGGGGGGAAACACTTGGTTCAGGGTTTGGCTCTTAATTAATGTCACGCTGTGTTTGGCTGCCAATAAACCAGGTCACCCAGAGAGAGAGACGGAGGCCGATTGTAGTAGCGTGATGCGTGGCTGTCCATTACAGTTTGGGGTTTAGAAAAGGAAATGCATTGTGGAATGTGATATTGCCACCTGGTGCAAACCTCTGCATGGAAGAACGGTTCAATTATCATTTGTTTAAATTGATTAGACTTAACGCTAACCCTGACCGTATCCATACACAGGTTAGTAGGAATCAGGTGGAGCTAGCGGCCTTGCTCAAAGGACTCATGCAGGGGATGGAACCAGGGACATTTTCAGTGTGTGGTCATTTGATCCGTCATTTGGTCCTACAACCACAATGTCGGCTAGCAGGGTGCCGTATGGGCTGCTGAAGAAATGTTTATTCTGTTCCAAGACATGGAAATGCATCCCCACATCAACAAGAAGGCGACGGGAATGAAGAAGAAACCGAAAAAGGAGTGCTCTCGTATGGATGGTGTAAGTCAAGTGCGAGAATCCTTTTTCTCTTCATGATCA
>OLKM01002854.1:25481-32981 GCA_900291075.1 Melanogrammus aeglefinus | reverse complement strand
CTGAAATGAAGCCTACTTATTGGTCAGTGGGTCAGAGTGTGAGAGAGGAAAGCGTGCTGGTGCTTCGCCCCATTTACCCGAGCGCACAGGCCTGCTCCCTGACCCCAGTTCGCTATCCGCTCAGGCTTCAAGAACCTCATCAACAGGCTTTCGTTTTCAGCGATATGGGTTTATTTAGTTGTACAAAGAGTGAATTCAACCCTGGACATTTAACTATAACTGAGGAAGTTATAGTTAGTGGAAGTCATAGGAAGTCAATGCTGGAAAAATACAGTACAACTGTTGGTGTGTGTGTGTGTGTGTGTGTGTGTGTGTGTGTGTGTGTGTGTGTGTGTGTGTGTGTGTGTGTGTGTGTGTGTGTGTGTGTGTGTGTGTGTGTGTGTGTGTGTGTGCATAAAGTGCGTGTGTGTTCATACGTGCGCCGTGTGATGGCATGTACTCAACTGGCCCTTTCTTCTGCCTCAACCTTTGACCCGTGGGAGCCGCCCTCCATCACCAGAGACCCCCAGCGTACCGTATGATGGTGGCGGGTAGATGTGAGGGGATTGCAAAATCCTGTACTGAATTAATTAGTGTCACTGGGGGGTCGGGCTAAAACGGTTTAGTGGGCTTTGTTGGGAGTTCAACTTTGACCTTGGGGGGGGGGGGGGGGCTTTCTAATCTGATCATGGTTGGGTAGGAAATTTCCTTTGAAGAAATCTCTCATTTGTCAATAATTCAAAGCAGCAGTAAGGTGAACTGATCAAAAAAAAATAGTTTGGTTCAAAAAGCTAATTTAAGGTAACACATTAATCATTTAAGTATAATCAATAATTATCGCCGTACAAAATGACAGTTTTACACAATCAAACTTGCACAATTGATAATTTTAGGAAACATTTGTTTACAGTTGGCAGCTAACCGCTTAGCTAACAGATTGATGAGGGAAAACGGAGCAGGCTAACAGACTAGGTGTGTGAGCGCATGTCCTCTTGTGAAGCTGTTTACCGGTCGTTCATCTTCCTTCTCCTTCCCCTTCGTGAAGCGGGACAATCCCGGCAGACCTTGAATGGTCCTTGAGTCGTGTTGACCGACATATAGACAGACAGACAGACAGACAGACAGACAGACAGACAGACAGACAGACAGACAGACAGACAGACAGACAGACAGACAGACAGACAGACAGACAGACAGACAGACAGACAGACAGACAGACAGACAGACAGACAGACAGACAGACACAGACAGACAGACAGCCGAAGGAAATGCCATTGCGCACACACAAACTTTAAATTTAAAGACACAGGGACTTTAAAAAGTTGAACAAACATGATGCGAGCCGACGGTACAGACAGACTATGGACCGACCAAAACTTAAACCCGAGACAGACCACGGACCAAACCGGGCTGACCGTAGACAGACCATCCATAAACTGACGGACAGACAGACGAAAGCTTGGTGACAGTGAGCAAACTCAAAAATGGAAATGGAGAGTTTCATAAGACTAATATTACAGCTACTGATTTCTGTACGTCATCATTTATTTACATTTATTTGCTGCATTGGTTTCCATTGCACTAAGTGCCATTTTCCTTTAATCTTGACACTTTTTGAAACTTCTTTGCGATATTTTTTAAGAGTTTCAGCCGAATTGAAAATTTGCAAAAACAGGTGGATGGAAAACGCACAACTCGACAACAACCAAATTTACAGCCTTTCCCTTTCTCTCTGGACTGCTCTATATTTAATAATTAATACTGCAGTTACATTTGATTATATTTGCTAGGAATTCGGGTCAGGTCATCTCTCTCTCTCTCTCTCTCTCTCTCTCTCTCTCTCTCTCTCTCTCTCTCTCTCTCTCTCTCTCTCTCTCTCTCTCGTCTCTGTCTCTCACACCTTCTCACCTCTCTCTCTCTCCTCTCTCTCTCTCATCTCATCTCTCTCGTCTCTCTCTCTCTCATCTCTATGTCTCTCTCTGTCTCTCTCACTCTCTCTCTCTCTCTCTCTCTCTGTGTGTGTGTGTCCACACCTTTCACCCACTTTTGTCCATCTCTCTATATATTTGTCTGTCAATCCTTCCATCCATGTGTCTGTCTGACAGGCCTCAATTTACTATATACCCTCTCTGTTGTTACTCCAACCCCCCTCCCCCATTCAACACATATACAGTATATACAAACACATACACACGCACACTCTGACACACACACACACACACACACACACACACACACACACACACACACACACACACACACACACACACACACACACACACACACACACACAGACACACGCTCTGTGTTGTGCGGCAGGTGGGTCATCTTGAGTCTTTAAAATAGTGGTCAGCTGGTTGTGCACTGGTGTGGGCTTTCACCCGGACCCCCGTCACTCTCTCTCTCTCTCACTGTCAATTGATGTCCCTCACTCCCTCTGATGCTTGTTGTAAACACACACACACACACACACACACACACACACACACACACACACACACACACACACACACACACACACACACACACACACACACACACACACACACACACCATGGAGAGTTGATGCTGTGCCACCCAAGTAGTGCTCTACGATGCAGCTGGAGAATGTGGACCGCAAACTAAATCCGACCGTCTCTCTGTCTCTGTCTGTATCTGAGTGTATCTGTGCATGTGGGTGTGTGTCTCTATATATCTGTCACTCACTGGGTCTGTTTATATCTCTGTTTCTATCTCTCTCAGCCCTCTGTCTCCAGACCTGCCTGTCTCTAAAGGCTTAGTTAGGGTCCACGTTGACGCAACGCAAGGGGGTTTACGAACCCATTACGTCATTGTGGACCCTCCTTGCGTCCACCACAAGGGCCTGACGTGTGCCTCCCAAAAATGGTATCCTTCGGTCGAGGCGACACAGTAGCAAGTGCTGTGATTGGTCCGCTCACTAAAACCCGACGAAAAACCAAAGCAGGTTCACGACTGCGTCAAAGCGTCTGCGTGGTTATTGCATTGGTTTGACGTGGAACCATGACCAAGCCTTAAAGGACAATTCAGTGCAAAATGGATTTGGGATGTTTCGTATGATAACGAGTTGGAACGTTCGTTTTGGAGCACAAAAACCGCATACAGATGCATTCTTAAGTTGGCTGTTTTAGCCGATTCAATCAAAATGCTATAAACTTGGAACAATAGGGGCATGTGTTATGGTAAAAACTAAATCGCTATTTTAAACCACTTAAAAGGCTAAAAGTAGCCTGAAAATTCTTTGGTAGTATAATAAGTGTCTTAACATATAAAACGAGCCATTGATAACTTTGTAAATGTACAGATTGTTTATTAAAAAGGACATTTTATACACACAATACCATCAGATCACTCGTTGACGCCATCTGGTTTTTAAGACTCGATAGGTAGATTGACGAACACAGAGATTGTGTCATCCGTCAGCAACACACAAGCACTGTGTTCGCCAATCTACTTATCGAGTCTTAAAAACAAGATGGCGTAAATGACATCAATGCCTCGTTTTATATAATAAGACCCTTATACTACCAAAGAAGTGTCGGGCTACTTCTACCCTTTTAAGTGGTTTAAATTAGTGATTTAGTTTTTACCATGATGCCCCTATCGTTCCAAGTTTATAGCGTTTTGGTAGAATCAGCTAAAAACAGCAAGTCTATCCGTGCTTTTTTGCTCCCAAACGAACATTCCAACTCTTTATCATATTAAACATATCCAAGATCCATTTTACACCGGATTTGTCCTTTTTGCTCACTGCGACAGTGCGTGACGCCTTGATTTTTGGTCTCAAATATGAACATCAGATTCATTCGCTGTTCACGCTCCAGTGAGGTGATTGGTTGAGGGGCTTGCGATTAGGACGGCTGCACTTTTCTAAGTCACGCGATGGTTTGATCCAAACCTCTGGTGTCTGGACAGCCGCTTGGCTCTGCATTTTTTGGGATAAATTGCAAATTTTCTGAAATATCCACCGCCTCTGGAACGACACATTGCCGCCCCACCTGTGGGTTTGTGTGTGTCCATGTGTGGGTCATGTGTTTGTGTGTGTGTGCTTGTGTGTTTAAGCATGCATGAGCTACAAGACATTTCATTGTTTGTGTGTGTGCATGTGCGTGTGTGTGTGTGTGTGTGTGTGTGTGTAAGCTTGCGTGGCTACAGGAAATTTCATTAAATGTGAATTGGACTGTGTTCGTGTGTGTGTGTGTGCATGCAATGGCCTGTGTGTGTATGTGTTACAGTGTGTGTCAGCGTGTCTGTGATGTGCCTGCACACGAGTGTGTGTTCCGTCAGCCGTTTCGTTTTGTTATCACGCCCTGCAGATTCCCCCCCCCCAAAAAAATCCCTCCCTCTTTTCCATACCCACAATGCACTGGGGTTGTGGGGGGGAGCGCTGATTGGAGCAGACAGGAATGAGTTGGCGGCTGAGGAGGACCACTCCTCTAATCTAGTTTGCCCCCCGGCTGTCCAAACGGACACAGATGAGTTCACCGGCTCACACACACGTCAGACTCCTCCCCCTGTAGCCGCTAGTGCTAATCGCTCCCGTCTACCACAATTCAAATAAACCTTTATCGGCTCTTTTCCCGTTTTGTGACGACGAACAAGTATAGGACAGAAGCTACCCCCTGCGCCTTTAAATGAGCTTTCCCCGATCCCTCCCCGAATTTTTTTTTTTTTCAGTTAAAGGGATCAATTTTTTTCTTTTCTTTTTTTTCTATTATTTAGATGCTCTCAACTAATGTTATTTACGGGGAATTCCTTTTGGGCCTACAGGTCGATGAGGGACATCAGGGGATTGAACCCAGAACCTTTGGGCTGGGTGATGCACAACCTAGTGTCAACGTAATCCTGTCATTTATTTCATTCATTCTTTCTTTCTGTCTTTCGAGCCAGAGAGGCACCCTGTGGCATCAGTCTAACGGACCAATTAAAGCACACGCACATAAACACACACACACACACACACACACACACACACACACACACACACACACACACACACACACACACACACACACACACACACACACACACACACACACACACACACACACACACACACACACACAGCAACAGAAGGCTGATGTCTGGAACAGGGACATTGTCAGTTAATAGTCTGGTAGAGGGACCATACACAAGCGAAGAAGAGTGTCAGAGAGAGAGAGGGAAAGGGGGAGAGGGAGAGACGTGACGTCTATCACTGCATCCTATGAATCCATTAAGAACAGGTTGAGAATGTTGTCTTCATTAGAATTCCAACATGCTGATTCTAGGGTAGGTGTTTGAGTTCAAAAGGTTAATTTCTTAATTAATTATTAAATAATTGGATTTATCATCACTTGGCAGGAACACACAACAGATGTTTTTTAATTATCAACATATCTATCGCCGTATTAATAATAACAACGATTGCACGACGGGAGGCGTCCGTGTCTGACGGATGGGGGAGTGGTATTTCCCGACGGAGCCACGACCTGATTGGCTGACGGATCCGTTGCAGCCTGAAAAGTTACAATTTTCTCAACTTCTGAACGCAATAGACGGAGCCGCGGGAAGGGACAGACCAACAATGCATTTCGGGATCGCCCCATGCAAAGTCAATGAGATCCGTCAACGGACGGATGCATGGGGAAAGGGGGGTAACGTACAATACTGTATAGCGAGAGGCAACGGAGTGGTCGGATAAAGGCAGTTAGCTGTTGGTTTAAGTCTGTGTGTAGGCCCCTTAAGGCCTACTATCCAGTGGGGTTTATTTTAGGTGGTCGCCACAGGAGCCCCCCATCTCATGGAAGCGGCAATGGGAAATTCCCGGTTTGGGAAGTAGGCCTAAGTCACGTTTTTCTTTTGAACTGTTTATCCCCCACCACAACCCCACCACAACCCCACCACTCCATCCAAATATCGATCCTGCTGATTTCCCTCAAAGACTTTGCACAGCTTGGGTTGTTGTTGTTGTTGTACAGCCAAATCAAGACGAGTGGTGCTAATTTTGTTTCCCACATTGGCGCAGCCTTCCGGCTGATTTAACCTCCCCTCCGTCTCTTAATCAATGCTTCCCTCGGCGAGCGGCGCAATGCCGTATGCGGCCGATAGAGGGAGCAAGAGGGAACAGGCTGGTCCACAGCTGCCGCTAACGGGATCCTGGTTGACGAGACGGCGGGGACGAAGATAGACGTGATGAAATGGATATATATATATCTATATAGATATAGATATATATCTATATATGTATTCAAGCAAGGCTGGGGCCGACAAGGCAGTAAGGAGAGAGGCAAGTAAAAGGGATGAAATATTTTAATAGGGAATGACTGAGACGACGAGAGAGAGAGAGAGAGAGCAAAAATAAAAAGAGGCCTGTACACTACTACTCTCACCTAAAGAGCTTGTTGGTAAAAAGTAAAGTTTTATTTTTATTTTTATGAATAGTATTTTCTGTGCGTGAGTGAGTGAGTAAGAGAGAGAGAGTGCCGGCTGTGTGTGTGTGAGGTTAGAGACAGACAACTCCTTGAAAGCGTAGCAAACACTTATTATTTATCTGAATATATCCAGCAATGAAAATTGCAATTTTTAAACCAGTCATCACAAAAGTAAAAAGATTTGATTAAAGGAGACTTTGCTGTAGTTCTAACAGCGTATGCAAGCTCTGTGGAGCTATGGTCATTGTAAATAGAGCACACGGCTATTTTCTGCTTGATGCTAAACTGGGGGAAACTGTAACCTACATCTCATGTTTGAAAGTTTTGGTTTTACATGAGCATAACTACATAATTGTTAGATAATCTATCGCCTTGTCTTTGGTCATGCTATAACTCTCTGAGCACCAATGCATACACATTGACACAAACACACACACACAAACACACATAGATTATGATGGAGGATCTCTCTCTCTCTCTCTCTCTCTCTCTCTCTCTCTCTCTCTCTCTCTCTCTCTCTCTCTCTCTCTCTCTCTCTCTCTCTCTCTCTCTCTCTCTCTTTCCCACTCACACACAAGCCCACCCATCTCTCTCTTGCACACACACACACACACACACACACACACACACACACACACACACACACACACACACACACACACACACACACACACACACACACACACACATCACACACCACACACACACAGTCATCTCGCTCTCTCTGACTCTACTCTGACCCAGATGGAGTTTTTGGGTCAGAAAAGGAATGATGGAAGTGTGTATAGTGGGGGGGGGGGGGGGGCGTAATGATTCTTTGGTCCCAGAAGCCCCCCCTCCTCCTGCCTCATCCTATCTGCTGTAGTCTGTGTGTCCGTTCCAGACCCATTGAGCTCCACACTGAGGTCCATGGGTTCAGCAGCGCTGTTGAACCCAGAACTGAAAGAGGATTGATCCATTGTGCTGGAACTGGGCCAACCCAAAGAAGGCGGGTCCCGGTGCTTCAGGAACCCGCACAAGCGCGAGCCAATCGCCAACAAGTAGGTCCTCAAAAGGTGGATGATTCAAAGATCCCATCTTGTCAGACCTC
>OLKM01002854.1:5000-12500 GCA_900291075.1 Melanogrammus aeglefinus | reverse complement strand
GGAACGTTGCCTCACCCTTTTTTTGATTCGCGAGAGGAATAGGGCCTTAAGACTTTTGCCTGATTGGTGCGGTTACAATCAGTCAAGTGTTTGTACACCTGACGGCTGAGTTTGATGGATGTGCGTCCGTAGGTGTGGCATTCTGAAAGGCAGGGCACTGAAAAGGGAAGAGAAGTGATCTCCTGTTTCGATTTCTGGGTCTCGTTAGTGTTCTGCAAAAAGCGTGAGGCTTGGAATGCTTATACTTGGAAAAAAATATCAAATCAGAGTGCTTTTTACATGCCATCATCACTTATCAAAGTCCTCTGCATTTTTGATAAAATCAAAGATGAACCTTTAAATATGACTAAGGAAATTATTCTATGAGGCTATACTGTTTATATATAAATATATATGTATAAATTGTGATATCCTGGGGTCAGAGTAGCTAGCGATTGATGACTGAAGTTTTCCGTGTTCCTAGCTGCCGTGTGGCGCTAGGTCCAGGCGCCAGACTAGCATCTCGATGTGAAACCTTCAACTCTCAGGATCGAAGCGGGCTCCGCGAGGACACCTCCAGTCAACTAAGCGCTGAAATTACCACAAGACAAGTGCCTTTGTCGGTGCCATAAAATGTTATGCTAATAATTAAGCGTCAATCGCAGGTTATTTATGCTCACTTGGGTGCCCCTCGCTTTATATCATCATCGCCCGGATGGACGCACACGCACTCATGCACACTCACAAGCGCACACACAATCCACCCCCACATGTGTGCTGGAGAGAGCAGTCTACTTAATTGTCCCTCTCTGACGTCTCCCGCTGTAATAAGTTAATTTTAATTAAGAGAATATTGAGAATTGTAATAAATTATTTTAATGGCCTTGCAAATGGTGTACCTCTCCTCCCTCTTCCCCAAGTCCATTAGGATTTTTTTCCACCGAGAGAGAGAAAGAGAGACAAGGAGAGAGAGAGAGAGAGAGAGAGAGAGAGAGAGAGAGAGAGAGAGAGAGAGAGAGAGAGAGAGAGAGAGAGAGAGAGAGAGAGAGAGGAGAGAGAGAGAGAGAGTGAGAGAGAGAGAGAAGAGAGGGAGAGAGAGAGGGAGGAGAGAGAGAGAGGGAGAGAGAGAGAGTGAAGAGAGGAGAGAGAGAGGAGCAGAGAGAGAGAGAGGAGAGGAGAGAGAGAGAGAGAGAGAGAGAGAGAGAGAGAGAGAGAGACGTGAGGGAGGCAAGGAGAAAGAGAGAGAGAGAGAGACATAGAGACACAGTGAGGGAGGCACAGAGAGAGAGAGAGAGAGAGAGAGAGAGAGAGAGAGAGAGAGAGAGAGAGAGAGAGAGAGAGAGAGAGAGAGAGAGAGAGAGAGAGAGAGAGAGAGAGAGAGAGAGAGAGAGAGAGAGAGAGATGAAGAGAGAGAGATGAAGAGAGACGGCTGCAGACACAAGGGCTTTATTGATTATGTATGTCCTCTATGGTCCTCTTATAATCTCTTGTCTACATTCATCTCTCTGTACTCCTCGTATCTCCTTTTTTCCTCCTCCCTCTCTTTCTCTCTCCCTCTCTCTTTCCTATTCCTCCAAATCTCTCTTCCTTCTCTACGATCCTGTTGGACTCTAATTGGGCCTTCTCAGTTTGATGTATACTTAAAGGGACGCGTCGTGATATCTGTGGCCCTCGCTTGTCTTCCCCAGATTCAAACGAGTTGTTTAATTCCAAACTCCTATTTGTACGTCTAGAAGTGGAGTTCACTGGGTTACGTTTTCGCCTTCCGTTCCGAGTTCCGAAAAGTCGCTTACTCAAAAAAGATTGTGAGAATAGAGGTAATACTCTTTAATATCGCTTAGCTAAAAAAGCCTCATGCTATTGGGGTAACATGGCTTGTGGAACCGAGATAGGTCCTCAATTATGTTGAGAGGAAAAAAGCCAGCCACCATCCCAATGTCGAATGACACGTTAAACGTATCCATACGATGTTTCAGGATATAACAGTGCCCTGCTCCGAGCGCCTTCGAGGGAATGACTTGCCAGTCCAATTGGGTGAGTCCGCAAACGTGAAATGCTACTACGTCTACTAGCGATACGTTGGATATGAACAGGAAAATTTGATAGGAAGACTTTTTATGTTGCGCTCTCGAAGGCGACAACGGCGAAAGATTTTTTAGATGCACTGTGCGATTTCATTAAGTCCAATGGACTTTTATCGGACGACTGCGTTGGTGTCTCACCGGGTTGCCTCAATGTGGCGACTTCTTGAACTGTTGCTCTGCTGAAAGAATTCAGAATTCAGAAGTATCACACAGCATAAAACATAGCCACTATTTTTGCCCAGAATTCCGACCCCACGCTTTCAGTCTGTGAGCGATCGCAGTGATGTGTAAAACACAGAAGCGAAACTTGTGGAGTTGTTTGTTTGTGGAGAAAGCTACCCAGCCAGGGCTGTTCTGATGTGCTTGACCTGGGCTGGGCTGGACAAAAACAAAGATACAGCTAAGGGAGCTGACAAACACTCTTTTAACGGGCTGCATGCCTTCCTTGAGGAGAGCAACATGGATTTTTAAACCATCAAACTGCAGGCATGTAGGATCGTCATAGGCACATTTGCTAATTGTGAATATATAGGCAAATAGATAGTTAATAATACATATATGATAATTTATATATGAAATACTCATATTTATTTATACCTCATTATCTCCAGCTTTCATCCCACTTGTCAGGGATGGTGGACAAATTCAAGAAATACAAGCCTATTAATCACAGAATAATAATCCCGAAAAATATTGCAGAAATATCACAATCTTGTGTTGTTACTGGCACTTGTTTCAAATACGTGACTATTCTAAACAAATTGGATATCTTTGAAAGGGCAATCGACCACACATGAATAGGAACTAGGCTATTGTAGTCTACAAGTCCATTGAAGCCACTAACAGAAAGCAAATGCTAACCCAGCAAACCCTCCTGGATAGACAATGGGGAATTTGGAATTAAACAACTTGTCTGAATTTTTGTAAATCAGGCCAACACCAATTTACAGATATCTGGGCTTATCCCTTTAATGTAACTCCTTGAGACCTTTGGCCACTTTGTGTGTTTGTGTGTGTGTGTGTCTGTGTTTGAGTGTGTGTGTGTGTGTGTGTGTGTGTGTGTGTGTGTGTGTGTGTGTGTGTGTGTGTGTGTGTGTGTGTGTGTGTGTGTGTGTGTGTGTGTTGTGTGTGTGTGTGTGTGTGTGTGTGTGTGTGTGTGTGTGTGTGTGTGTGTGTATGGGCGTGGTGCCTGTGTGTGTGTGTGTGTGTGTGTGTGTGTGTGTGTGTGTGTGTGTGGTGTGTGTGTGTGTGTGTGTGTGTGTGTGTGTGTGTGTGTGTGTGTGTGTGTGTGTGTGTGTGTGTGTGCGATTGTGTATGTGTCAGGACTGCCCACACATGTATGCCTTGATGCCAGCCCAGCCAGGCAGCAGATTGCAGTGATTTTCAGCCAGCTGGTCTGGCTGGTGGGTCCATCCATCAACCCCGCGCCAAACGTGCACATGGGGATCCCTCGTCCCACCAATCAACACCCAAAATGAGGTCCCCTCAGCCAATGGGCTTGGAGGTCGGCTGCCATTTCCTGTGCTGGCTGACTTAATGACACCCATGATTGCTGTAAATAAAGGCATATGTGGAGCCGATTGAGCATGGGGCCAGACGAATGTGTTTGTTGTCGGATTCTAGCTAGTGAGGCTCCACCACAGTGGCCTATAGCATGTTCCCCTTGCCCTAACTGTGACACACATCAAACCAACGGCGATCTTGGCCTTGGCGTCAGTTGCTAGCTGGTGATGTGCCAACCCGCTAGCATCATCCTGCTGTTGCTTAATTGTCGTGCAATTCTAGCTGTTGAAGCAAAGCCTTTTACAATCCCGTCAGTACATATATTCTTAGAATAAGTACTGTCAGTGGAAATCAAACCCCTCACCCTTGTTTTAAACGACTACAAAAACACCACAACAAACCCGTCAGGTCTGCCATTAAAGCAGTACTGCAGCAACACGTACACACACACACACACACACACACACACACACACACACACACACACACACACACACACACACACACACACACACACACACACACACACACACACACACACACACCCCCACACAGGATGACAGACTTTATATATTCCTATATATTGGTATTTATACGATAGTAATAATGATGATGATACATTGATCCAGGGGTATATTGCTTGTTTGAAGTAAATAAACACGAAGAAATTAATATACGAGACCAAAACTAAATACCAATACTGTGCTAGCGTCTTCTTGCCAGCATCGACCCACCTCCCACTCATGAATATAACAATGCTCCCTCTCAGTGTGTGCTCCGGGGCCTACTGCCTGGGACTGGAACCCCCCACCTCTCCGTCTGAGGGATCCACAATGGCAGTTTAATCCGGCTGCCTCGAAACCCCCGGGCCATACGCTCCGAGAAAGTTCACAGAGTTGAAAGAGGTCATAGACAACAACAAAAAAAAAGAGCATTAGTAGGAAAAAGGTAGACATGAGAGATTTGAGTCGGGGGTTTTGGAAAGCCAATAGCCCTCCTTGGCTGTGCTTAAATCGATCTCTTCAATTTATCGCTTTGATTTTCATTTCTTGTTCTTGTTGTGTTGTTCCCCTTATAAGTTTTGTATGAAACGTGCTCTATAAATAAAGATTGATTGAATGATTGATCTCCCCTCAGCTACATTGCCCTCTGTGGGCGCGTGAGATTGATTTGAAGGGAGAGGTGAGACAAAAAGAAATGGTTTGGGTAAATGAATACATTTAATGTTTTTTTAACACCATTTGTCTTTTAAGGTGCACAGCTCAGTATTTTGTATCAATGTGAGAGAATGATGGCGCATTTAGGAACCCTTCAACATTGACTTTCCACTCATTTCTAGGTTGTAATTACTAATAACCTTTAAATACACTTTAAGAAATCAAAATAGTGCATACAGGAGCCAAAATAGATCAAATCTATAATTTACGCCGTTTGGTGGATGCTTTGATCGAAATAGTACAATTCCGTCCATGCTAACATGCTTTGTTAGCATGGACGGCCACCAGAGGGATTTGAAGCCCCAAAGTCTAATTTATAGCCGCATTGTGTGAACTGTGCGTGCAGGCCTGAACCGAAAAGGACCGCGAAGGCCTTTGCGCACGGTTAATCCGGCGATTTGAGACCTCTGCAAAAGACTTAAAACTAGAGACCTATGATGACAAGGGGACATGAAATATACAACGAAACGACGAGGGAACATGGGAAGTGAATGTATATATTCACTTCCCAACTACATAGAACAGGTGGACGGCACCTGCGAGCTTTGCCTTCCACAGCTCGAGGAGGCGACCGAACGAGCATCAATTCGTCGGGACTTCTATAGACCGAGTAGGGGGGCTCAAGGAGCCCAAAGGGGACGACAGGGCTTTCGCGGGCAGAGATGACGAGGAGGGGACTACCGTATATAACGGGTGAGACTAATTGGTGAATGACTTGCAGGTGGGAAGATTGACAATGAAGGTCCGGTGAGGGGAATGAAGTGATTGCAGACGGGATCGGCAGGATCTCCGAAGCAATGGTAAAGTCTGAGGACATCTGGTGGGCAAGTGGAGAATGGAAGCCAAATAACGATAAAGTCAGACGATGACACTCTGCGAGCAAGGTGACAAAATGACGACTATAAATGTCATCGCCGTGCGCACTTCACAAACGACGTATCACGGTGACTATAAATTCTGCTTAACCCTGGCAATGTTAGCACCTTGCTCTGCACGTTGGGCTAAGAGGAGCACCACTGTTCAATAAAATATTCCTGTTAGGGTTGGCACTCTGTGTTACAGCTGGCATCTCGGTTGCCAATAGCTGCAAAGCCTAGCCTCCAAAATATGGCAGGCATTAGCACAAATTTACTAGCTACATTTGAGTGCTCGTATCGCCCAGAGAGTGCATAAAAATTCATGAACTCTCCGGGGGAGCTGTCATAACTGCTGCACACTTTTTCGGGGAACTTTGTTGAAAGGATTTCCCCACCCCAAAAACTGTTAAACAAATTCAAAATACAAGCACATGCATAGCGCTGATTGAGCAGTATGTAACAGACTCCCACCATATAAGTGCTATTCAGGCTACGTTACATGATGGCGGTCTGAACAGAAGACGCAAAAGTGGCGTCGCGTCTTCACTTTTTATTCCGCGTTTAGACGAGCGTTTTCGGGAGGAAATCTGTGTGCATACGGGGATGCAAAAGTGTGTGGAATTCGATTGGGTATGCATGCCAGGCGGCTAGGTGGGGCTGTGATACACTATCACACAACACCGCCATGTCTGAGCGCATGCGTAGAATCTTACTTCTTCTCTTACCTACGCCGTGAAAATCCAAAACATAATTACAGATCCTTCTCTGTTCAGAAATACTATCTGTACATATCCTGTACATTTCGTGGAAAGGCTCCTGTAAGTTAGTGTAGTTAATGTGTAGACGAGAAACGCTACGGTGGATCATCTTTTCCACTCTGGAGGGTTGTTTCAGATTTATGCGTTTTCATCCCCCAAAAAAACGTCTCCGTCTAAACGAAAGACACTTCCGATAAAATATTTTGTCGTTTTTACCCGCAAGCGTCCTCGTGTAAACGGGAACTCGGAGTCAAAACAATGCTTCCGAATGTAGAGCGGTCATTCAACCTGAGATGGCCTAAAATACTGTGAACTGCTTTGTAGTAGCTGCTAACGGCGTAAGCTATAGTGACGTGATTAGCCCGCGAGAGAAGTCACTTCCGTTACAGCAACATTTCTGATTTGTTACAGAATAGAAACACATTTGCACAAGTGGATGAGGCTTTCAGAGGATTTTAAGAAATGTATCTCTACACAGTTTTGAAACCAGTATACTATTGCTGGCCAATTTCATGTTCTCTGCTAGCCAATTGCATGCTTAAAATATTCCCGCCTCCGGCAATATGATTGGTCCAAACAAATATGAAGCAATAGAGCGTGAAACACCGGGTTCAAATGACTCAAGCTTGTCTACTATCTGACTGTGTATTATTCATTTTAAGTCTGTTTTGTGATACTACACCCTAACCCCTTCTTCCTCCCTCCCTCCCTCCCTCTACTATGTTTCTCAAACAATATCCGCGCTAAAAAAGCCAAAAGAGTAAAAACTAGTAGGCCTAAATAGGCTCTTGTGACCCATGTCTGCGGTTGGGATTGTTTGCCCACTTGTAACAAGGCCATCGATGATACCGGGTCTTGGTGTGAGATTCTGCTCATATATAGAGTGCTGGTGTTTTATCAAAACCTGTGGCAGCAGGTGTGCATGGCTAGCTTCCAGAAATGGCTCCATTCCCCAGGGAAAGCTACCTGGGATCTGCCCTTGACCGAAGACCTGCCTCCATCCAGGGCTCTAAATTACAATTGTCTGGGTGGCGGACAGTTCAAATGTTGATGTGCTGGGCAGCTCCCAGGTGTGTGTGTGTGTGTGTGTGTGTGTGTGTGT
>OLKM01002853.1:25000-52229 GCA_900291075.1 Melanogrammus aeglefinus | reverse complement strand
TATCAACAGCTATAGTGGTACAGAAGCAATATTTAATATTGATTTGTATATAGGGATGATGTTGCCTTGATTTTTGTTGTGTTGTACTATTCTCAGGTAATCTTGAGCCACTGCACTAAGTGATCACACAATAAATTGGGAAGAATTATATTTGCGCTCTATTAACCTGCTAAATAGCGTTTTAGGACCGATGCCTTCCACACATTTTGTACGATGTAGCCTACCGTGGGTTGGTTTTAAAAAAACGAATGATCTGAGGAAATTGTGATGGTTAGGACGATCCTCCCCGCCAACTACTTTGTTGATGGAGTCCTGTGGACGGGAGACTTGTCATACAAGCGTTGAATCTGGTGAATGCGAGGGTAACCAGATCTCCAATGTGAAATGTTTTTCTATGGTGAGCTATGTTTTCTTGGCTTCGTAAGGGGAACGGGGTTGACTCCGCTATCAGGGATACCTTTTTTTTGTTTTTCAGTTATAGTTTTGAGCTTTTCAGAGATGTTCATTTTCCATAATGTTTCCGATAGTGTAAAGAAACAAATAAACAAATCTATATCTTCCCCTGGTGTATGGTGTGTTTTTTGGAGTAGGCTCTAGGCCTATCCTATAGCAAGCATAAGCCTACCTTGGTCACGGCCTATTTTGCTTTAAACCATCATTTTACATAAGTTGGTCAAGGTTCCAAAAGAATAAACCACGATTACGAGTACTCTGAGCCCCCCTCAGAGTTAATTTAGGTTTGAAACCAATTAGAGGGTCATTTAACCCCCTGCTCCACACTTCACCTGAAGCACGCTGAGCGGGCAGGACGTTACGCACATAGTTAGCCTAATCCTATAAACCCAACTAAGCTTCAACTCCTCATATGAACCTTGATCGTTTTAGTAATAGCGTATCATTTATATATGCTTCTAGGAAGTGTTTTTTGGAGAACACTTCCGTGGGCCTACTGTTTTGGTTACCTTGGAAACATCTCTAGCAAGGTAGGCTATGCTGTCGAGTTGACCTAGTGGTCAATCTGCTCCGTCGGAGCGGCTTCTGTTGCGCAGGCGCTTTAACGGTAGGCCTGCATGTGTTGTGTTAAGAGGGAATGCTCTAGTTGTTAGTATTTGTACAGTTAGCTTGTATCATTTGTATAATTGACAGAACCATAGTGACCTCTGAGGATGATGCTCCGCCGGCTGCTCGTGAGGGCATGCTCGCGGTCAGTGGTGGCCGCGCCGCGTCTGTTGCAAGGCTACAGCACTGCGCCGCAGACACAGGTCGGTGGCTGCTGTCTGCTGCATAGTGGTGTTATACACTCTCTGTTAGCATGTTTATAAAGTCGTGTTTAAATGCCGTTACATTATCATTAAAATATATACATTCTGATAGGCCTAGTTTAAATGTCTTCTCTTTGGTACTTTGTTTTCATACTTTTTAACCAGGTAAAGCCACAAAAGACCACATTTGGTCCTTTGAGTGATCAAGATAGGATTTTCACCAATTTATTTGGTCGTCATGACTGGAGGTGAGAAACAACATCACTGATGGGTAGAGCACTTAACATCTATACTCAATTAAAAGCACAATTCATCACATAAATCAGCATGCATGTCAACCAAATAAGGTTTGCATTTACAATTAATAAATGAACAATCTTTCTCTCTCCATCTCTTCCTTACCCTTCTCTTTATCCATTTCCCTATCGGTCCCATTTGGCCAGAGGGGTCAAATTAATAACCTCCCTTAAAAAACACATTACATAAGCACAGATAAACGTGGCATTGTAAAGGCTTAGCAATATCTTCCATCCTTACATGTTGGCATCGTTAGTAGTGGATCACTCTCTCTCCTCTTGTCAGGCTGAAGGGAGCGCTCCAGCGCGGTGACTGGTACAAAACCAAGGAGATCCTGCTGAAGGGTTCGGACTGGATCCTGAAGGAGGTGAAGGTCTCCGGGCTGAGGGGTCGTGGGGGCGCCGGCTTCCCCACTGGGATGAAGTGGAGCTTCATGAACAAGCCCAGCGACGGCCGGTACGGAGAACACACCGCGCAGAACCTCTAGGCAGGGACATTGCACTGTGGTGAATGACCAGGCCACGTGTTGTCTTCACTCCCAGGCCCAAGTACCTTGTGGTGAACGCCGACGAGGGTGAGCCGGGGACCTTGAAGGACCGGGATACCTGGCGTCACGACCCCCACAAGCTGATCGAGGGCCTTGCCTGGTCGCAGGCAGGGCCATGGAGGGCCCGGGCCGCGTACATCTACATTACAGAGGAGAGTTTTACAATGGAGGCCTTCCAATCTACAGTAGGAGGCCAAACATGTGTTTATAACCCACCAAAAGATTATTCCACTTGATTTATTGTGGCCATTCAATATGTAGGCCTACTAATTGGAGATTTTCATTGGTAAATACACAGCCTTTTAACTTTTTTTATTGGAAGTCTATGTGTGCATATGGGGACCCTGATTCTTGCCTCAAAAGCAACCCTAATTTCACTGGATATTGTGCCTCCATGGTGAATATTCCTTAACAGATTGTTCATTCCGTCAAGTAGAGGCATTCAGGAGCCAACTTATTGAAATGTGGTACTAGTAGTAATAGTGGAATATGTAGTAGTAGTATTATATTACATGCATCATTGATTAGTCTGAAGATTGAGTCATTGCGTATGCCCCATTGCCGATCTCTCTCTCTCCAGGTGGCCATCAGTGAGGCGTACCAGGCGGGCCTCTTAGGGAAGAACGCGTGCGCCTCTGGGTACGACTTTGACGTGTTTGTGATGCGGGGAGCAGGCGCCTACATCTGCGGGGAGGAGACCGCCCTGATAGAGTCCCTGGAAGGGAAGCAGGGGAAACCCCGCCTCAAACCTCCGTTCCCTGCGGACATAGGTGAGCTCCAGGTCGACCCTGGCGTTGGATAACACCTCAGTAATTGGTTTGGTTGTTATCTCTTCATCCTGCAGATGCAGCCCGTGACTTGCAGGAGTTATTTGATGAAAAAACACATATATTTATTAGATTAGATATTTATTATATATCGTACATTATAAATATTTTGTGTTTGTGTTTGTGTTTGTGTTTTGTGTAGGGTTAGGGTTATCTACGTGGTTAATTTATGTGTTAATGAACCACCACATTGCTGCTGCTTTTAGGGGTGTTTGGGTGCCCGACTACGGTTGCCAATGTGGAGACGGTTGCCGTGGCGCCGACTATCTGTCGTCGAGGTGGCGCTTGGTTCGCCACTTTCGGGAGAGAGAGGAACTCGGGAACAAAGCTATTCAACATCTCCGGTCACGTGAACACTCCATGCACAGTGGAGGAGGAAATGTCTATTCCTCTGAGGGAGCTCATAGACAGACACGCAGGTGTGTGAGTGTGTTTGTGCATGTGTGTGTGTGTGTGTGTGTGTGTGTGTGTGTGTGTGTGTGTGTGTGTGTGTGTGTGTTCGCGCGCTGTGTGTGCGCTCTAACCCTCCTCCTTCCCTGTGATTGGGCAGGTGGAGTGAGGGGCGGCTGGGACAACCTGCTGGGTGTCATTCCGGGGGGCTCCTCCACCCCCATTATCCCTCGCCATGTGTGTGACGATGTGCTGATGGATTTTGATGACCTTGTTCGTGCAGAAACTGCCCTGGGCACAGCCGCCATCATCGTCATGGATAAATCTGTACAAACTAAATCCAACGCTTCTTCTCATTTATATCAAATTATTGCAATATTATTGATTATATCCAACTGTCCAACAACATCAAATGTGTTTTCCGCCCCATCAGACTGATGTGATCAGGGCCATTGCTCGTTTGGTGGAGTTCTATAAGCATGAAAGCTGTGGCCAGTGCACCCCCTGTAGGGAGGGTAAGGAATTGCCATTCATAATGTCATCTTTTTTAACTTGACACTAAATCAGACCTTTGGGAGATTTTCACACACAGGTTATGCAATTCACGTTAAGATGTGGTTCAGATTAGTGCCAACCAATTTGTCAATCAGAAATAGACAATACTTCATCTTGCGCCAATTATATATAGGCCTAATACCACCAATCATAGACGACAACATAATTGCTGCACTTGGCCCTAATCCAGTTTTTATCCCTCAGGTTATTTTTAAACGTTGGTTACTCATTAATAATTAAACTATTAGTACTACTAAACAGGTAAGCCTATGCTGTTCACAATGCTTCGCCAGAGAAGCATTGACCCAACAAACCAAAGGGTTCTCTCTTTGCCTCCCTTGTGCCTGCCCTGAAGGAGTGGGACTGGATGGACGGATGGATGATGTGGAGGGTTGTGTGCGCGGTGAGGCGGCTGTGTCAGAAATAGATATGATCTGGGAGCTGAGCAAGCAGATAGAGGGACATACCATCTGCGCCCTGGGGGATGGGGCTGCCTGGCCCGTACAGGTGAGTCCTTCCTGGAACCACAACAACCCATGGACAGGTCTTACTTGGTATAACCCAATAGAATATGGAATGCTCTTTATGGTTAATCTACTTCCTGTCACTCTCATGGTATCCAGCAGTGAATCGCCTCACTTTGGTTGAGTCATGCTATCTTTAGTAGGGGTAGGGTTTACCACCCCATGGCTCATCATGTGGGCAGCTTCTGCCATTATTGCTTTATTGATTAGATAGAAGGTAAAAAAAACATTTTCAATGTTATGTCAGCAGTCTTACTACATTAATCACTGCCCTAAACTGCTGCTGCAATGGACTCCTCACCTACAAAGTGAATGTCATGGTAGGAATCAAACATAGAAAGCCAAAATTATATTTAATGGTGAACTTGTTTCTTCCACAGGGGCTGATCCGCCATTTCCGCCCAGTGATGGAGAGCCGCATTGCAGAATACAACTCGACAAACACTCCTCGAGAGCCATCGATCGAGATGGTCTGAATGTCCAGTGCATCACTATACTTAAGGCTGTTAACGGACCTCAGCTATACTACGGGGAATAGTAGAATTGTTTTGATCCATTTTGAGTACTAGCTAAAAAATGTGATGCTTAGTGTGCCCTGTTGGAACGTACACATATCTGAAAGCTGTTTAACTACAATGGCACCTTCTTTGTCATATTGGCATTAAGTGAATCTATATAATAATATAGACTGTTGATGAGTATAGTACTGCATTATAAAGTATACTGTCTGCGTTTTGTAGCAAGACAGGGATACACGACAAAAGATACACGGCAATAAATAACATTTATTTCACTAAATCATGAAATAAAGTTAATTGGTCTATGACATGGAGGTTCAGTTTAGTTTGTACAAAAAAGCATGAAGGAATGGCAAACGGAACTTTTAACCCTGGAAACTTTTAACAAGGGGAAAGTAGAAAGAGGTGATTAGAAAGACGCATAGAAAGAGGCGAATAGAAGTGGGTCGGCTTAGCTCAGGAGGTGGCCGTTGTCTTGTAACCGAAAGGTTGCTAGTTCGATCCCCAGCTCCTCCTAGCTGAGTGTTGATGTGTCCCTGAGCAAGACACTTAACCCTAACTGCTCCTGACGAGCTGGCTGTCGCCTTGCATGGTTGACTCTGCTGTCGGTGTGTCAATGTGTGTATTAACCGATGTAAGTCGCTTTGGATAAAAGCGTCTGCTAAATGCCCTAATTGTAAAGACGCAATCTGAGACATCATTACCTGTTAAAAAGACTTTTTACTTCCGCACGGGGGATTAATCCAAAAGTGAAGGTGAAGTATTGCTGATCTATCCACGGAGGAGCCAGCACAGTAGTTTTAACAAAAATGTATTTAAAGATTTCAAATGTCTTTTACACATTGCATTTCCAACCAATAGTGGAGAACTACTTAAAAAAAAAACAAAAAAAACATCAGCAAGTCTTTTGGCCGACCAAAGTGCAGAACCCGTTTCCAATGTGGTCGTAAACACGTGTCAAAAGCCGACCACAAGGTGTTGGGTCGCCCTGGAAGGACAGGGCCATTCAAATCCACGTCAGGGGTTTGTGCTGGGCCTGGCTCTGCCTCAAGGGGCCATCCAGAAGGGCATGGGCGGCTGCTGCTGCTGCTGCTGCTGCTGCTGGTGGTGGTGGTGGTGTGTCTGAGCTTTGGCACGGGGCGCTGCAGGCGTGAGGCCGCGGTACCCCTGCGTCCAGCTGGGGGATGGAGGGGGCGCCAACCCGGGGTTACCTGTCCCCAGAGCCCGTGGGGCAGCGCGGTGCTCCTCCTCTTCGTCCGAGGAGTCCCCCGTGTACGCCACCAGGCCCGTCTTCACTCGCTTCACGGAAGGCTCTGAAATAGGAGAGGTTTGGCGGTGCATGGAGAAACAACACGTTGGGAGACAAAGCGAAGGACATGGGGAGAGAAAAAACAGCCATGGATAATAACATTTGTCACATAGAAGACAGGTGCAAAGTTAATGTATCAACAGTTTGGGGGAAGTAAAATGGTCATTAGAGTGGATTCATTGTTTAAGTCAGCAGAGGCGGGGCATTGGTCGAAAGCAGCCATTGGTTGGTGGGGAGCGACAGCCAATCAAATGGTCGGACAGCGTCACAGCAGAAGTCATGCCCCACCCCCAGCGGTACATGAAAGAGAAGAAAAACACAGAGGAAAAGAGAAAACACAAAAACAAAGAGACATTCTCGTTAGTGATGAGACCACAGGGACCGGACTCAAGACGAAACTCCAGACTGATGATGTCATCAGAAAGGGACTGAGGTGGATGGAATAGCATGGTGATAGTAGGTGGGGGGGGGGGTGTCCCTCCAATGCCTTCATTTCTGAGTCTAAAAGGGGTCAACTTATTTAATACCATTTCCAATGCCGTGTTCACACTCCCACCGCCATTCAGGGCAAAGCGGTGCCACCTTAAAGATGCACTCGTCTTCCTTCCCACACATCCGAATAAACAACCAACCATTAAATGCTGACTCTAGCTTTGTCCCATTTGCAACGCAGCTCTTAAAAAGTTCAGAACAAATCAAGTCAACTCTGAGAGACACCTTTGAAAGGTGTATCTTTGGTGTTTTCTGTATCTTGTGGTTTTGAAAAGTATTTTGTGAAGCTAACTGGGTAGCATGAAGAGCCATACATTTTCCAAAGCCTTTAATTAGCCAACTCTAGAACTATGTCCACCTCAGGACAGGGTCGTTTTTTTGGCCTTTTCATTCAGGAACATACATGCTGAGGGGTTAAGATGGGGTATTTGAATAAGCCAAAAGTATAAGCTATGGATTTGTGACAGGGATTTGTCTGTCCATGGAGGGTAATGCCCTTACCCAGAGGGCCTTGCAGTGCCCTCATCGCCTCCATCTTGGGTCTCATACCTCCGTTCAAAGACATGGGCAGTGGGGTCATTAGCTGTCGACTGGAGAAAGATGGAGAGGGAGAGAAGGGTCAGCAGCGGCAAATTTATTAGTCCATTTGTGATTCACATTTTGGTCCCAAAGGCCTCTGGGGTCACAGCTAGTTGCTTTGAAGTCGGGAAGAAGGTCACCAATACCTGTCCCTCTCATTTGGTGCACTGGAGGAACTCTGTGACAGGGGTCCTGAGGTCTCCGGGCTGCCCACTGGGAAGCCTGCACCTAAATTAGTCATATGAATGGGTCCATGCTATGAGCAGAAAGACACACAGGCACGATTAGCAGGTATCCTCTACCAGCCCCTATAATAATAATAATAATAATAATAATAATCTGCTCCCTGTCACAATATTTATTACTTGTGTATATAACTAAATGAATAATAACATAATACCGCTCACGCACACATATAACGACAACACACAACACACACACACACACACACACACACACACACACACACACACACACACACACACACACACACACACACACACACACGCTGGGGCGGATCTAACAGCAGTCAAAGTGGAGCGGTTCAGCTGTGGAGGAAAGCAGTGATGCTTAGAGCAGAAAAGAGAGGCCGAATAAAGACAGGAGAGAAGGCGGGGGGAGATGGGGATCACCTGGTAACCCAGGAGCCCGCTGTCCCTCTCGTCCGGCACCTCCTCTGTGAAGCGCCTCTTCTGCGGGGGATTGGCTGCCTGCACCGGGGGCGGGGCCTTGGGGAGAGCGGGCACAGCGGGAGAGAAGGAGGGAACGGGAGCGACGGTCTGCAGCTGAGGAGGAGCGGGAGACAGATGTCAGCACCAGTCACCGTGGGATACAACACTCATGTATCAATGCATCTTGGCCAACCTCAATGTTTACAGTTTTTCCTCAATGGCTTTGGCACAGATTTATTTTCATGCATTATATTTTTGGTGAAAGCTACTTTACGGAAAGAAAACACACTAAGAATTTCCATCAAGATGGGAGTTCAATGTGTAATGTTAAACCTTGACATTTGAAAAGTATTCAGTTTGATAAACAATAGTGTAGCATTCGGTTAAATCTAGAGCAGTTACCATTCAGTGGCAATAAAAAAAAAATAGCTCAAGACTGAAAGGAGGATATATGAACATGTTCAGTGTCCACGGCCATAAACCTTAACATTTTGACCGACCAGGTTTGCACAATGTCAAAGAGACTTTAATTTTGAGGGCATTGACTTCTCTATGAGACAATAAGCACGAGTTAAATGCGAGTCTGATTTGATCTTTTGCAGGTGAGCTATTGTGTTGTGCTGTACCATATCATTTCGACGAATGCACCTGGAGCTTTGAGAATATGAACAAGGTTTCAGGAACCCAAGTCATTCAGAAGCTGTATACACGGGTCCAATTAATAAATGATGAAGACCATTACCTGCACTCTTCAGCAATCATTGTTTTGGTTCACTGGTATGCAATGGTAAATCATGAACCCACTGCCTAGATAAATGGTATTCATTTATGCTAATGTTTTTTAATCATTCATAGATACCCACGAACCGTCTTACCGGTGGCATCACGGCGGGAACAGGGGCGGGTAGACGGGCAGGGGGGAGGCTGTACGGGGGGGGCACCACCGAGGGGGCTGCTAGGGGATGGGCGGGGGGACAGCGTACGGAGGGGGAACCGGCCGGGGCGGGGGGACGGGCATGGGGTAGCTTGGCTGGTAGCCTGCAGGGGGGTAGTAGGCCGGCTGGGGGGGCAATCCGTTGACGGCTATTGGCGGCATGTAGCCTGGAGGAGGAAGAGAGAGGTGGCGTCAGGAAGCCCCGGTGGGCACTCAGAGCACGTGTACAAGCAGGTCTGGAGTCTTAATGGACTCATGTTCCAGTCAGGTACTAAGAGCCGAGGGGAATAAGGCACCGGAGACCTTTACCTTGCGGGGGCATCATTGAACTCATTTGGTTCAGGAAGTTGGAATATTCAGCATGTACCTGGAGAGAGAAACGTGTTTTAACATACTTTGTTAAATCTAGTTTAAGTGCATTAAGATACTCACACCGCTAAACCCAGCATATATTGTTATGGCCTTTAACCTGATGGCATTATTGAATACACGTGCAATAACATTTACTAGTACATTTTATATGCATTATGTTTAACTTAATAAATGTATACACACACCAACTATGACCAACTTCAATCTAATTGGTAACTCACGGTTTGGAGCAGGTTTTGACAGAGGGTTTTGGCGGCTGCAAGCCCTTCAGGTTTAGGATGGCTGGGGAAGACCATGTTACATTGGTTCAATCCTCTCGTAAGGCAAAAACCGTCACACTCGGAGCCTCTTATTTCCGTGAATCACCCGAAAGATTCTCCTCTCGGAGCCTCACCTGATGTAGATGTACATGGGCTCGAAGGCCTCGCGTCCAGAGGTGGGCTCCAGGCACCCCGAGCCCTTGCCCCGGAGGAAGACTTTGGCCCCCGTCTCGGCCTGGATATGCTGCAGGTAGGAGCAGCCAGGTCCCTCCACCTTCTCCTTCACGGGGAAGCCCTGGATGGCGTGCTCCAGACCCAACAAAGAGTTTGTCCTGCACATAGTGCATCTGAGAGGGAACACCAGTGATGCACGTATAACAAGGGCAGAGGCTGCTAGGAAAAGACCAGTACATTCTGCACAATGAGACATGTTGTGTTCAACTACTAAATCAACCATTTGGATGTGATGTTCTCGAAAATCGAGACAAGACTGATCCCACCAATTATCTGGTGCTGATTTCAATTGGGAGAGACAATCCAATATATGGAGGAGAAACATAAATGAGAGGCATCATCACAGAAGCCAACTGTAGAATAAGGCGGGGGGGGGGGGGGGGGGGGGAATGCCGTGCCATACCCCAGACTGATAGTGTGGTTTGTGGCCATGGCTCATGGGTGGCATCGAGACTGGAGGTGGTTTATGCGGTTGGTAAACTGGTGCTGGGGCTGCAGGACTGTGACTGTAGGACGAAGAGGATGTTGTTGCAGCCACAGCCTTCACCAATCCGTTGGTGATGATCTCCTTGATTCTGTTGACAGCCCCTGGGGAGAACGCAACGCAATCCGTGTCAACTTGTGGCCCGTCGTCGCCACTGTGGCGGATACTAAAGATACCTTTCCAGGAGAAGTACTCACTGTCCACCAGCTCTCTGGTCTGGCCTTGGACATGGAGGTAAAGAGGTCGCTCCCTGTGCAGAGGAAAAGACCAATGTTATTGTTGCAGTGTCTTACCTTAAGAGCACCATTGGTTGTGACGATAAGACTCATGAGAGTTGTGAAAAGAGACTCTGGAGAGAGCCTTTAGTAGTCTGTGTTTTGGAAACAGGACTGACCCCGACAGTGCTTTGCCCTTCTCGTCTGCTGCCATGTAGCGCCCTCTAGTGGACACCGCAGCGCCACTAATTTTACTGATCTGCAAGGCAGATCAATGTCAGATCGACTCCAAAGCCATTCAAAATTAAACAACATTTAAACCAAACCAGTGTATACTGAGCTCTGACCTCATCTTGGGTTTGCCCCCGGGTCAGTAGGTTACGGCAGGTGAGGGGCACGTCGTTAATCTCCACCTCGGCCACCACCAGATCATCCTTAGCTTTAGTCGGCATCGCAGGTTTGCAAACACCCACGACCTGGAAAAGTTGAATGAACAGATGTTTTTAGTATTCTGTGTACAGTTAATGGTGAATGATGTGTATAGTTAATTGGTAAGGCAGTCAAATATACCTTTAACTTAGTTCCTGACCTATGATCTCTACCGGTCTGATTGTATCTCTACCGGTCTGTTCTACCATCTAGCTATAATTCGTGGAATCTGTGCGTGTGTGTTTGTGTGCTTCTCTAGAACCGTTCATCTGATCTACTTCCCACTTGGTGTGTATTGCTGTGGAACCAAGGAAGTGCAGTGTCAACTTATTTGCAAACACGAAACGTTCCAACATTAAATCAAACAAAACAAACAACAGCACTTTGTGCACAATTGGGGGTGTTGCTTCAGGGCTCCATCGACAGACTCCAGCAGGTCTTCAACTACATTGGCAACGGGCCAACACAAGCCACTTTTTCAATGTCTGCAATTCACTTGGCCACTGAACTTACTGCCGTTAGATGAATCAAACTATGTCAGAGGAGTCTCTTTATGTCTTTCAGATTTCTCGACAACCATTCATTCGATCAACTTCAGACTAAGCGGGTGTACTGCTGGGAACCCAAGGAAGTGCAGTTCTTGAGAAGCTGCAAAAATCTGCCTGTTTTGGAGGATGGGTTGCTTAGGACAGAAGGAAGTGCACTGGGGAGTGTGAAATTATTTCAATGAGCAGCCCTAAAAAACTGCATGCAGCCACACGGTAGGCAAAGCAATCACCCCGTCCTGAATAGGCACCTTTTGAACCAGCACTGCATTAGTGCTCTAAAGATGATCAGAGCGAGTATGAGATACATGTGAGAATAGAGCATTGCCTTGTCGAGGGGTCCAGGGACACCTATTTGTGAGGGTCTCAGTTTTCCTTTGGCCACCAACATGGCATTGATCTTAGCAGCCACGGCTGCTGCTGCATCCAGGGCCCCAGTGGGTGCAGTCTCCACCTCACCCATCCCCCCAGAACCGGACCCGGGCCCCGGCTGGTCCCATTTGCTGCGGCGGCTTAAAAAAATAAAGAAAATAATATGGTATGAATAAATGATTTATGTATTGGTATAATAAAGAAATAATCATACAATATTAGGTTAATAAAGTTTCCTACTTCGAATTAGATTGGCCTTCAAAAACAAAACAAATAAAAACCCATGCTAATGGTAACCTGGTGTTGGAATGTTATTGCCATGCCTGACATGACTCCGTAAGTGACAAATTAGTCTGAATCACATACAAGGGGATTAGCTAGAACAACGTAGCGATAGGGCAGAACATGGTTATATAAAGTGATCGCATCAACGCGATCCAGGCAGGCTGCACCTTATATCAAATGTGAAGTAGACATGAAGTAGACGGCTAACGCTGAGGTTAGATGGCTGACCAGACTGGGTAAACACAGCTAAAGCTAAAGCTAAAGCTACACCCAGCAGCAGGGGCCATGCTGCGTGGTACTCACCCGCCGTTTTGAGTTCCACCAAATGACATCAATGTCCTTAATCACAAAGGGACCTATCAATGCAATTTAGAATATTTTAACTATAAAATGTACTTGGTTCCACTGCGCCACCAGACTGTTCTGTTTTCGAGGAGCAAGCCGGAAGCAGGGCAGCTATTTCCGCTATCGGTGTGTTCTTAAATCGTTACATTGCCTCACTGTATAGAATTTATTTAAAAACATGCTACTCACCTAATAACTTTTATTAAATCTTATTGTACAAATACTCAAGAGAACAATTCTTAGGCTTGGTGCCTTAACAGCAATCAACAAAAATAAGGAGCAGCATAGATCACAATAATAAATTATAATAATAAAATGAAATAAAGTAAGTAATAATAAGAGAAACTAAACCAGTGGTTATAATTAATCCCTACATGGTTTAGGGACAAAGTATATAACTGGTATGCTTCCACTACATAAGCCTTCTAGACCACTAAGATCTTCTGAGACAAATCTGTTAATTATCCCCAGAGTAAACATGAAACATGGGAAAGCAGGATTAAATTACTATTCAACAAATAGCTGGAATAAACTCTCTGGAGGATGTTAAACTTGCCCCCAACTCTGACCACTTTCAAAATAAGACCGAAGACTTTTAGCTTGCTTTCTGCTTATCTTAAATACAAAAAATGTTTTTTTCTGCTAAATCTTTAAATTTGCATTTATTTTATATTATTTCTCTATTTCATTGTATTATTTTATTTGCATACACCAGTCTGCCTCGTGTATGAAAAGTGATATATAAGTGGCCTTGAATATATATATTTTTTCGGCCGATTTCGGCCACGAGGGGGCGCCAGGTACCTGTGTACGGTGAGTTTACGGCCAGCCACAGTTTGACAGTGTAGAGATGAAGCCTCAGCTGGTTGAATCAGGCACCTTGCCCGCTCCGCCCTCACCCATTGCATCTTTACCATGATGGTGCCCCCGAAGTACATTGCTTGGCAGAGACATCTGTCAAAACGCATGGAAGACGAGGAAAACTTCATTGATTGGTAAGGCCATCGTCTCCTTTAAACTTTTCTCTATCAATCAGTAACTGTTAATGATGGTAAGTTTGGAATGTTTCAATGTGATCTTGTAATAATCTAAATCATGAACAATGGTGGTCCTCTATAATGCATGATTTTTTTTATATAGATTCTATCTTTGATTAAGTTGATAGCAGCTACACACAATAATAATTTGTCTTTAATTTAAGCTATTAAAGTTATATGTCATATGTCATTTCATATTATAGTTTAGACTATGAGAAAAAACATATTTTGTAATCTTTATCTTAACTGTATCAGACCAATTTCTTGACGTAGTTGTAGGCCTATGTAATGAAGATATTTGTCATGACACAACACTGTGCTCCTCTCTAGCCCTGTTACTGGCCCAGCTAGGTTGTTGAAAAGCATGCTAATTTTTTCTCGTATAATCCCACCACTACCGCAGTATTACTTAGTGTGTGCGGTTCTTTGTTACGACATAAGAAGAGACACCAGCATCATGTCTACATGGTGGTTCCTTCAGATAGGCAGGGTTACTGAGAGCCATCATAGCAGGTGTTCAGTTACCGACCCCACAGGGGCAGGGACACAGAGGTGCAGGTTACTGCGGAACACGAGATTACCGCGTGGGGGGCCACGTGGACCAACAGATTTGACATCCACCCTTCCATCCCCGGGTTGTTGACAACAGAATGGAAAACTCTGCTTTTCTTCAGTCGGATCGCTGTAACTATCTTGCTTCTTTTGATGGGTTGAGTGGTTCTTAAGTTTTTTTTACTATGATATTTATTTTACCAATTACCATTATCACAAAATAAAGGGAAAACAATGACAATTAGTATATCGTATCGATGTGCATCTATGTGGGGGGCAAGATCTAAAAACGTTTACCAATCTTTCAGCATACATATTTTTATTTCCTTGTCTATTAAGGCGATATTCATAAACTTCTCCTTTTATTATGGTAGCATTATTGAACACTTGTTTATAAAAAATATAGAACAACAAAAATTCTAAAATATTTTTTTGAATGATCCAAGTACCCCCCTGAAATGTGTTAAAGTGCTCTTTGGGCACTGGGTTAGAGTATGCTAGCCCCCATTGGTCTCTCTATTATTAGGTTGAGGGAACAGGCCTTAATTCAATGCTGGACTGAGACTGGTGTTGGTAACACTTCACAATAAGGTTACATTAATGAACAGTTAGTTAAATAATGGTCTAGTTATCATTTACCAATGTTGTTGCAACTGTCTGTTGTAAAAGAGGTCTGACTTATAAGAAGCTTTGAATTAAGTGGACACCCGATGGAGTGCCATTGGTCACTCTCATCCATGACACTGAGCAGGCTTCATGAGGATGGCTCTGGGGTGGTCCTATGATTCTCTACCAGGGCCCGGAGCACCAGGCACCCAAACAGAGGGTTCAAGGTTAATATTTCTAGTTATAATAAAACACATAGTAAACTATTTGAACATGGTGAAGCGTAAAACATGATAAGTATACGACACATAAGCACTGGACTACAGCCTATAGAGGATGGCATCAAGCCACTCGTTGGCATGTCTTTGTAGTTACAATAAACCCATACCTACAATGAATGTTTTGGCAATTTTGTTTGCATGGTTTATGTTTTGAATCCAAGCTTCCTGAAATAACCTATAACAGGTTTCTAGATGCATTCTGTCTGGCTGGATATCTATATAGCATAATGCACTAAGGAGTATTGTAGCTGAATAAATGTAGTATTTTGTATTTTCTTGCGAGTTAACTTTGCATTATATTCGCCTGCAGATGGTGCTCTTATTCCTTTGACCTGCTTTCACACAAAATATAGTATGTCTACTTATAGAACTATTTGCAATGACCTTTGAAGAAATTTTGTTAATATCCTCAACATGCTTCCGCATTTTCTTCAATGTTGTTTTTGACATTTATTAGAGTATCCGAATGGTCATATACCATAAAGTGGATTAAGAAGGAGATGCCCATAACAGAACCTTAGAAAACACTCCGTAATACCCCAAAAAAGATGAGTTTTTCCCTCACACATGTATTTATTAATTTATGATATTCAACCTCCTAGATACTAATGACTACCAATGGCGCCTGCGTGTGCAGGAGGTGAACGCCAAACGCCTTCACATGTCGATGGCGCTGCGTCTGCATGCTTAACCGTGGGGTTCAGATGTGTGAGGGGTCAAAGGTCAGAGGTGTCGAGGCAGCTCTGACGCCTGAGTCGACGGGGTTTGGTTGTTTACAGGGCGCCGGGCTGAGAGCAGTGGAGGCGTGAGTCACGGCATCAGGGTGAAGCATGGCGGAGAGGGGGAGGGAGAGGGGCAGACTTGTCATATTTACTGTCTTCCCTTGTAAGAGACCATGTGCGAACTGCAGTACGTATGTTGGTTTATGTAACCTCCCGGCCTTCAAGTCAGTGGAAGCCTTGGTCTCGCCTGATCCTGGCGGCTGACACGGAGGTGTGAGGACAGGGAACGTGACGGGGAGGAGGGTGCCTCGCGATGGGGTGGCCATGGGTGGAACAAAGAGTTACTGTGAGCCCCTGGGCTTCGATGTTTGCTGTTAAACTAGGAATTACAAGCAAAGGGATTTGATTTGTGTGTGTGTGTGTGTGTGTGTGTGTGTGTGTGTGTGTGTGTGTGTGTGTGTGTGTGTGTGTGTGTGTGTGTGTGTGTGTGTGTGTGTGTGTGTGTGTGTGTGTGTGTGTGTGTGTGTGTGTAGACAATATAGTATACAGCATAAAACCTTTATTATACTATTATACTTTTGACTTCAATGAATTGCAAAGAAGAATGACAATATAGCTAAATAATAAAAAAAAAATACCAAGTATTTAGTACATTTTAACCCTAGGCCTAATTACCGTACATTAAATGATTTGATCCGTTATGCAAATTAAATATAAAGGCTAATCAAATCAAACAAGCTGAGAGCATCGATCAAGTAAGAGACATGAAGCCATAAAATGTACAGACTAGATGAGAGGACAAGTGATTTAGAGAGGAAAAACAGATGGGAAAATTACATTTTTCGTTTTGGAGTGCAAGCGGAATCTTTTTTTCCTGTGTCTGGAGAGAAAGGGAGCCTCTTGTACGCCTCACAGCATGGAGTTGGCCCGGGCTGCGGCCTAGTCTCGTCTACCCAGCAGGGTGCTTTCCTGAGCAGCCTGCCCAGGGGAGGGGCACCTGCTGCAGCCCTAAACACTGGTGGAGAGTCAGGCCCCAAGAGGCGGGGCGAGGGATGCAACGATGGAAAGACATTTGGCAGTTCCAGGAAAACTGACATGTGCAGGATTATAAAACGCTCAGGTAGAACAGAGCGATGTTCCTCCAAGAAAACATTTGTCTATGGCTCTGTGGGGATGAGAGAAGCAGAGGAGGAAACTATAGGAGGAAATTAAAAGTTATACTTCAGCTGGGAAACAAAAGTTATGGTTGGACCAAGCAAGTTAAATACTGGTTACAACCAACACCTCGAATCAGTTGAGACATTGGCCAGCCTTCAGGCTTAGGCAATATTTTCCATCCATTTTGGTTGGTCAGACCAACAATAACATGTTCGAAGTTTATCAAGTACTCTGTCTTCCGTTCAGACTTGAGGGAGAACTTAATCATTTGATATATGGGAGTATATCCAAAACCACCCCAACATGCACACTAGCGGAATTAAACAACCGACTCACTGTGCTCTATGTATCCACACAGCGGTCTTGAGTCTTTCTTGGACGAGGTTGCGCTATACATGAGTGTGAACCCTTCATCTCGTCATCTTGGAATGACCCAATAGCCCCTGAAACCACTCGATGCCACAGGAGGGCCAAGGCAGCCACATGTTTGCGGCAGAGGCTTTCTAGAAGAAATACCCCTATACCCTCTGACCAGAAACAAACTAGACCTAAGGACAGATAACCTCAAGGGTCTCCAGAGTGGCTAGTCTTTAAACGGTGGAGGGTTATTGCGTAAGCTTCACTACAGAGGCTGCCCCCCCATGGGGTGACCGCCCAGACCACTGAGTAATAACTGTGGTGGTAATTCTATGCTTGGTAGCTTGTCGCCAGGTAAATGGAAACACATGGAAGGCCAGGCAGTTAGTTTAGCCCGTTACAGCGCCTGATGGAATGAGCATCATGAGAGTAGAACCAGCCTTCCCGACACCACCCCCCCCCCCCCCCCCCTCCGGTCCATCAATCCTGTTCATCTTTTACATTTCCAAATATGAATACTATATATAAAAAAATGCATTTTGAGATAAAGAGTTTTAGGGGTTAGCTTACAGCTAGTCTCACAAATCAGACTTTAGATCTGGGGTCACCAACCTTTTTGAACCCGAGAGCTACTTAAAGGGTACTGAGCCGTACGAAGGGCTACTTGACTCACGGCCCTCTTCTGCCCTTAGGGCTCTGCCAGTTGGGTAGTTAGCCTGGAAGCTATTGTGACAGGTAATGAAGTGTCGCTCCATATTGTGCCGCTTGGCTGTCGCAACAGTCACCCGCAAATGTAACTCTTTAAAGTTTTAAGTGTTCATTCTCTTTTCCGCCATGTTTTCCTTATTTTGTGGGTCCGCATCTAGCTCCAGATTTAAGTTGGCTCGCTAGCTTGTCTCAGCAAAGAGGGCGCACACGATATTGCGCCCTCTTTGCTTTCCAGACAAGGTTAGAGTTCATAAAACATTTTTCTTTAAATGTTAGATTAAATGTTGTCATTGATATAAAATCAATCAATGCAAATAAAAAAAGAACAGCCCAATTTGAAAGAACCAACTGTTTTCTTTATTCAGACCAATAGTCATATTGACATTGAATAGTAATTACAACATATAAACAAAAATGCTGTCTCCTAAGTCGAAAATAACTTGGAGATAGAGACATCAATACTTGGTAAACCAGTGTCTGTGTTGAAATAAAGCTGTATGCCCTTATTGTGTGGCACATCTACTAACTAACTAGAAATGTAGAGTGAATTTAAAATAGTAGCAACAAAATGATGCATGACAATATTTTATTTCCTGTCCAGTAGGCCTACTGCTGAAATGAATTTTGTAAACTCAGTTTAGCTGAATGTCTTAGTGTTCGAAATGGCTTTGAGTGCTTGTCAATGCCGTAGGCTGGTAGTAACGTGGTGGTGGTAACAGCAGTTAAGAGCGGGAGGTGTTGCAGGTTGCTTATTGAACCACAATAACTATTAGGTAATAGTCTCTTGTGTTACACCACAGTAGGTGGTGGTGCCGGTTTCTACTGGTGGTGAGTCCTGGCGGGGTGTATTACATAAGATCACATAGTGCAGTGTTTACAAACCATGGGTCGGGCAAAGCACGAGGCTGTGGACCAGTGGCTACTGGGCAGCTTCTAGGAAATGGTTACACTTGATTATTTGATCTCTAAACCTGCACTTCATGTTTGCTGATATGTGTAACATAATACCCTTTGACCCATCACACCATGGGATGTGTGGTCAACAAATCACATCACTCTAAAAACAGATTGAACTGACAAACCAATTAATTTCATTTTGCAACTATAGTTCTGTATATATAGGCTGAGGGTCAAGCTCTACTGGGCCCTGGCTTAAAGACAGTCAGGGAGCATTGTCTGGTGTTTCCAGACACACATCACACTGAGACGAGGTCTGGATGTGAACACTCAGGTGGTGTTGGTTGGTTGAGGAGCAGTGCTCTGAACTGTGACAAAAAAATTCAGATTGATCACATTCAGCCACAATTCTAGGCAAGATATTTGTTTGCGTGGGTGACACCATACATAGCAACACATGCATCTTAATGAACGTCTTCCCAGAGCGTTAGACATCAGTGTGGAATGTCTCCCTCTATAAGGGAGGACGGTGGTTCAGTAAAATGGACCACTTCATATTGATCACGACATGGGTACAGACGAGCTCCCATAAACAGTGAACCAATCACCCAAGGGACCAGAAGTCGATGGCCTCTGTGATGGACAGGCTCACGAGAGTCTCTGGTGATCGACGGATGAGGATAAAAACACCAACCGTGCTGTCATGTTTCCACAATACTATATTAGATGGCTCAGAACCCTTTGACTTTAACCAATAGTAATATTTACAGTAAAATGTAAACCTAGACCAACAGTGTCTGACCCGGCCTTGGTAGAACTGATATTGCAGGGCTTGAAGGTATCGCCCACCTAAAGTCAATGGGTTTGACCTCTCACTCGTTCGTATACATGATGTTGTCCCCTATTAAGTTCAATCAATTCCATTGCCTTCAACAACTGCAGTTACAAAGGAAGAAAAAGGGTAATTCTTCCAACATTTATAATCCCTATCAGAAGTATTTACAAATATTACAAATATCCAAAATTATTAAACTAATCAAATATTTACCGGTTGAGGATAATTATTTCCTCATGCCTCAAAGGTTGGAGGATTCAGTCCTGTAATCAAAAAGACTGATGTCCAGCATCTCAAAAACAATGCTTTATACTAATTACACTGTGCACAAAGTGCTTATACCAGCAGACAATGTGGCATGGTTCAAGGCCTTGATTAGTTTCAGCATTCATAAATGCATTCAAAGCCCCAACCTTTGATTTAGTGGACAATGGACAGGGCTC
This sequence comes from Melanogrammus aeglefinus, assembly GCA_900291075.1. Classification (NCBI taxonomy): domain Eukaryota; kingdom Metazoa; phylum Chordata; class Actinopteri; order Gadiformes; family Gadidae; genus Melanogrammus; species Melanogrammus aeglefinus. The sequence goes on along the minus strand of OLKM01002853.1, from coordinate 32,187 downwards.
TAACTATGGTGTTATGTTGCGTTTATGTAGCAGACGCCTAGTGGAGGTTATTACGTGCTGCCATTGCCCCAGCCTGTAGGCCGGGCATTGCAGCATTAATAGCCCTGTGTCTTGATCACCATATCGGGAGTTGTATCTAGGAGCTACACAATAAAGACACAAGGCATACATCCATGGGCTGCTTAGATGGTGGACATTTTGGGAAGTATCTCAATAGGTCAGGAGAAGACCTCAGGTATGGTCTAAAATAAATATATGTAGACTATAAATATATATTTATTTATTTCACGTGTTTTTTATGTGATGTGTATCGTGTGCATCTTGGTCACAGATTCACAGCAAGGACTCAGGACTCATTCAAATACTGTATCAAAATCATGAAATCAGTTTATTGATTATATTAGTCACATCAATTAAAATCTGTTTTCCAACCCTTAAACCCTGTTTCTATTGCACTTTTTAATATATCTGCACCTGCATTGCTATGCAGGTCCTTCATTCATATTCTGCCCACCCCTCTGCATGATGCACCCCTGTCCTTTCACTGTATCCCTCACACACACACCCCCACCCCACCGTCAGATCCCCAACCCCCCCCCACCACCTCTCTGGGTCAAACAGCAGTATTCATACCTTAGAGCGGGACAGAGACCGGGAGATCTTTGCCATGGAGAATCTCTGAGAGAATTGATAGGATCTCCACAGTAGAATAGACCAAGGTGTGGGCAAAGCCAATGAGGGTGGTTTGCCATCGTCATATTTTAGCAGAAAAATGTGTATGGCAGGGGAAAATTTTGGTTTTAAAGAGAATGCAGAGATTACATGAGACTAAGACACATGCATGTATATTAAATCATCTTAATTTGCTTGGCCCTTAACTTAATAACATAACCAACATACTCAGTTAATTTGTTTCTTTGGTAACATTGTATAGGCTAACAATAATTTGGTTCAGCTGTAGTTTTGTGGTCAGAGGACCCATTGCTGTGAGTTCCCTCCTACCAAACCAATGCAACACTTGACACGTAGATATACTGTACAGGAAGCACTTTTTTTTAAAAAAAAAGCTGTATCATATATTCTGATAAACATTAAGGCCATGCAAAGAAGTGTGTCATGTGTCATAGCAAAATTGGTTTTAAAAGCTAACATGCAGTTATAGCTTTATTAAGTAGAGTTTTGTCTTGTGTTTTTGTAATTGTTCAAGGATAGCCTCTGAACCATAATGTGCGGCGTCTCAAAACATTATATTGTCTGCCCCAGTGTCAGCCAGAAGCATTGTCATTTTGCTTTGGATGTTTTGTGGCCAAAGAGTGTCAATTTGCCTGACATGAGTTGTAGAATAGATTATCTGACACAATCAACACATAAAGTTTGTTGAAATATTGAATTCTCCACCAATTGTAAATATTATTTCGACGGCACCAAATTCCTCGTGTCAAACTACAAACAAAGTGCTTTCATTTCCCCCCAAATCCATAGAATTTGAGTGTCAATTATGTACATGTGACAATATACAGTACATATACATACCAAAGTCCTATAGCAGAAAGGGGCTCTACGGCCAGAGACGTACGTATGTTACTGCACAGGACTGCTCTTGCGGCAGAGCTCGTTGGCCGACGTCAGCGTCTGCCGATTGCGTTTCCGTTTTCCCGTCAGCAGGGTGTAGAAAAAGGGATTCACGCAGGAGTTCCCGTAGGTCAGGCCAGTCAGGATCCGGTTGACTGTGACCTGGGTGCCCACCGGTACGGTCCTCAGCATGTCGGGCTGGTAGAGTGGCAGCAGCTGCCAGATCCAGAAGGGCAGGAAGCAGGCCCAGAAGGCCATCACAATGCCCAGGATGAGGAGCAGCACCTTAGGCTTGGGCGCTCTGGGAGGGTAGGCCGTGCTGCCCCCGCTGGCCCAGGCTGGCCGCGTCTGAGACACCCAGTACAGCCGGCCCAGAGTGGCATACAGCGCCCCGATGGCCAGCCCCGGGCCCAGGATGCTGGTGCAGAAGAGGATGCTGAGATAGGCCTTGGAGCTCTGCTCGTCCCAGGCCGGCACGCAGAGCTGGCCGTCCTGGCTGTCGCCGTCCTCCAGGTGCAGAGTGATCATCATGGGAAGACTCAGCGCCAGCGCCAGGCCCCAGGCCAGGCCCACGCGCAGCAGGCCCGAGGAGTTGGAGGAGGAGGCGTGGAGGGGGCGCGCCACGGCCCTGTAGCGGTCCAGACTCATGGCCGTCAGGGTGAAGATGGAGGCGTGCATTGTCAGGAGGTCCAAGCTGAGGAGCAGGCGGCACCCAGCTCCCCGAAGGCCCAGCCGGACGCAAGGCTGTCGTACACGATGAAGGGCGCGGTGAAGAGGTAGAGGAGGTCGGCCAGAGCCAAGCTCAGTACCTGGAGGTAGAGGGAGGAGGAAGAGCTGATGGAAGAGGAGACGGGAGAGGAGGAAGGGGAGAGGGAAGGGGAGGGAGCGCTGGCCAGGCAGGACGGGACCGGGAGTCTGTACGACCAGCAGCATGCTCCTTCTCTGTGCCTCCTCCGGCCTCTCCTGCGTCTGAGGAGCAGTCCCAGGGTGTACAGGTTCCCTGTGATACCCAGCAGGGAGAGGAGCGACAGGAAGGAGCAGAAGAGAGCTGTGGAGGCCAGGCTTGGGGACGGAGAGATGGATGGAGAGGGAGATGGCAGGGAGACGTTGGGGATGAAGGGGAAGGTGTAGGGAAAGGGAGAGGGAGGCACGGACCCTGGAAGGTCCATGGTTGGGAAATTTTAAGATGTATCAGTTGATTAGGACGTACTGCCTGAAAGGGCTGGAGGCGGAAACTATTTAAGTGAATCTGAGGGGTAGGAGGTGGGACCAATTGGAGGAAAAGAGAAAAGGAAGGGTGTGAATAGAGTTGGGTAAAGAAGACAATTATTATTTTAAATAGTTTTCATTTCGATCACAGAATTTCACCATGAAAGGCATTTTTTTGGTAACTTGTAGATGCATTTTTTTATGCATAGGGAAGCATATAGGCCTATTATAATTTTGGGGAAAGGCATTAGGCCTACAAATTAAAAATGTGAAACAATACAAGCTTTTTCAGAGTTATTTTATTGCAGAGGAAGAATTGAAAAGTCCAATGCACTTGTTTAGGATTATTTGCGGTTGGAAAATGCTGCTAACAGGACTTTGTGAAGTTGAACCCACTAAATGGCAAATACGTTTTCAACAATTAGTAGCCTATGTCGCGGGTATGAATTTGCCCGCCCAAATTCAAGAATGTGAAAAAAACATGTATAGTCACGTCCACACATTTTGAAAAAGGCTACAGGTCATCGTCTATCTTTCTATCAAATTCCGTAAAAGGCTAAACGTTGGGTCAAGGGACAGGTCATAACTTGTGAGCGGCTAAAACAAAGTCTATATATTTTTAATTGCATTTCAGGTTAGTGAGGCCAGAAATACAAGATATCCTGATTTAACTGGTTAATAGCCTCATCACTTTGGTGCAGTGGAATGTTGCACGTCGACGAACCCGAGCCTCCGGAGGGCCTTGACCGTCTCTGGTATATCTTGCAAAAATGAATCATCGATGTTTCCTAAACTATGCGTTGACTTCAAAGTAATCGTAGGGGGTAAACACGGCGTGCAGAGCAGGACACATGGTGACCCGCACGGCGCCGGGGTTAAGAGCTACTGTGCAGGCCTGCAGAGCCCCCGCGGAGAGGCGCGCCCGATGCCTTCACGGTCCCCTTTAAATAACATCTGTGTTCCCCCCATGGCACACAAATATCTTTTCAGACTGTCTTAATATTTTTTTTTTCTTGGATTAAAGTGTATCATTAAGACACATGCAAAATAAATAGTTGAATTGTGTTCAGGATAAAGGCCATGTCCAAAGTCAGCACTAGCCAACACCATTATAGGCCTATTTTACTTTTGACATCCTAAATAAATCGCTTTTTAAATGTAACAATATGCTAACGTTCATTATCGCAAATTACAACATGCTGTATAGGATCCTTCTATAAACCCTTTTTGTATAATACACGAAATACTTCCTATAATTATCACAGTGATACGACGCATTGGTTTATAAGAAATATGGAGGAGCACAGCCTACCTTGGAGAATGCTTATTCCAGACGCTGTAAAGATGATATTCCACCGAAGATTTTGGATGATTAAACTCATTTTATTAACTCTCTTGAAAAAGTACCAAATAAATATTTTGAGATAAAGTAAAGGTAGAACAATCTAAAGTATCTGCTCAGCGTCTCTCCAGTTTGTGTGTGTCTGAGCGGCTCTCGCTCTCTGATATGTCTCCGGTGTGTGTGTGTGTGTGTGTGTGTGTGTGTGTGTGTGTGTGTGTGTGTGTGTGTGTGTGTGTGTGTGTGTGTGTGTGTGTGTGTGTGTGTGTGTGTGTGTGTGTGTGTGTGTGTGTGTGTGTGTGTGTGTGTGTGTGTGTGTGTGTGTGTGTGTGTGTGTGTGCGTTGTGTGTGTGTGTGTGTGTGTGTGTGTGTGCTTGTGTCTGTGTGTGCGTGTGTCTGTGTGTCTGTGTGAGCGGCTCCCCTCAGCTCTCCGATATGTCTCCAGTCCACGGGAAGGAGGGTCGTGGCGGGCCTCAGCTCTCCGATATGTCTCCAGTCCACGGGAAGGAGGGTCGTGGCGGGTATGATGTCAGGGGCGGGCAGAGCAGAGGGCGGCTGCCGCTCTGCACTCAGCCATCATATCCTACAGGGCTATTCACAAGGCCAGTTGAGTTAGGAAAACCAAATAAATAAGGAGGAACGAGCCCATGGATCCATAGAGCCAACACTAACGCAGCAGACATAAGGCCTGTTCGCTGTAACATATTCTGACTAATATAGCGGCTCAACTGTGGAATATAATGCCGTCGAATTAATAAGTCACGTTTGATATTTGGTAGGAATGATTCACATCTGAGTCAAAACCGGATGACTCAGATACAATGTGGGAGACGTAATTCACTCTGTGAACCCCCTATCATTTCTAGACTATATTTATTTTCACAATTTATAATAAATCCCCGATAATGTTTTTTTAATCGGCGGCAAAGTACATGGTCACAAAGAAAAATGCCATGTTTTATTAGGCCATTATTAATGTTGATGTGCCCTCTATGCTGCGTTTAGGAAAAAGATCATTGCTTGGAAACGTAGCATACTATTTCCATTGGTTTTAGATTTATAGTAATGGCTTTGTGAAAACAAAAGGCCTGGTTTCAATGACAGCGATTTGAGTAAAATACTTAACCTTAAAATGCAAAAGTTTTGATAAGACAGCACCATGAAATAATTAAAAAAAGACAAATTGGCTGACAGAGATGACCTTGATATTTTTATTGGAATGTACCTGTATAATTAAATTTAACCAATACCAAATAAATTATTCTTGACAATCCCAGACCCAATTGAGATTTAGAGGTATAGGCCATATTATAGCAAGAAGAGACTGTTAGCTGTTTGCATAGCACAGTCAAATGACCATGACAATGAGTTAATCTTTACTTCAACAATTCAGTTCCAGATGCATATCTCTACAGTTGATACCATATTAGTAAGGTGTTAAATAATATCAATGTATATTGATAAATATTCATATTCATACAGATTCTCATGCAGATTATTGTTGTTACCAATGTTTTTGAACAGCAGTTATTGAACATATCTGAATATCTTGTTAATGCTTGATAATGCTTGATGTTCAGTACTTGTAGAGGAGTGAGAGTGACTCTGGGGGGATTTGGATCAGTACTGGTGCAGTTAATGTGCTGTCACCTCACCACGGCACTAACTAATGCACTTCACTTACAACCCAATGTCAATACCACATCCAATCATATCCACAGCCTGCGTCACGCGCACACCCTGCCTTTATATGGCCATCTGATGTCTGAATCATGGAGATGAACTATACACTTTAGTGCTTCCAGCACAGCAAAAACATTTTTCCATGTCAGGAAGGGGTCTCTGATTAAATCACAGCGTTTTTCAGCCGCTATCAAAAGAGCCTTTTTGAACCCTGCTTGGAACCCAAGGCGTTGTTTTTGGCCATGGTGGCAGTCTGGAAGCCACAGCTGGGGGGGGGGTCTGCCCGTGCTGTCTGCCTGGAGACGACTGGGGAAACTGTTTACCAGTTGACTCTGTCCACCAGGACCTTTGGGATGCATGGCCCACGTCTCTGGTCCCGGGATCGGTGCTGCATACATGTGTTGGAAAGAAGAGGCTGTAAAGAGGAGAGGGAGCATACCTATCCCTGCGGGGTGTGAGGAATTTGAACAAATACCTGGCATGGGCATGCCAAACTGGGGAAGGGGTTGCCGGGAGGGACTGGTGGTGAGGGGTTTCATGGAGACAGCAGTGATGAGCTCAAGTCCCCCCCCCCTCCCCCTGTTTTACAGAGATGGACAGGTGCTGACCTAGGGAGCCTTGTGAGCGTGATACAGGGGGGTGCTTCTATGTGGTGCTGATGGCTGATCAGTCAAGGATCACAACACTGTATTTGAATCAATCGGAACTATGGGGTGCCAGTTCCAAATGAAATGTGCACACATATACCACACCGTGGACAGAACACGAGACAGGGAGGCAGATTGGATTTGGACATTCTGAGAGTCCATGCAGTGGATATCACGCCGGCAAATGCTAATGTCAAATAATATCGCTGCCTGAATGTGCGGCGGCTGCTCTAGCAACTATGAAAATGGTTGAAACTTATTGGTTCCACATGTTGCCATTGGAAAATGAAAGTTCATTTCAGAGTTGTCTGGAGCCTGTTTTGACAATATAGGTAGGCTGTGTGGGGATCACAAATCACTAGACATGTAATATTCATTGACATCAATCTGTTGATACACAGGCTAGGTCCGGTTAATACAAAACAATCATTAAATCAAGGCCTGTTTTCATTCAGTGTGCATGCACACATGTAAACCATATTATAATAGCAGTGCTACGCTGGCAGAACATTATTTGGTTTGCAGGCATCCTTGCCGACCAAGTAAAGAACCGATTGGGATGGGAAGGGGGTAAACCCAATGAACCCTTGCATTTGAGCCCATCGTAGATGCCATCATTCTCTCCACATTCAACATCCTTGGTTCATTATTTTTGCATACGTTGCATATAATTTTTTCCTTATATTTAATAGTTGTATTCCTAGGTCACAGTCACGGGTTAAGTGGGGGAAAACACA
>OLKM01002853.1:0-20000 GCA_900291075.1 Melanogrammus aeglefinus | reverse complement strand
GTGACATTTGACACAGAAAGCTACCCGGTGGCCTGCTTTCAAACCTCCACTGGTCAATGTTGATTATTGATAGCTCCATATATGGACGGTCACATCAACGCCAAAAGGCATGCCTCAGTGGTCCCAATGCCAAATATATGGCGCATTTAGAGCAAGGGGACATTGCTGCCACTCTTCATTACGTTGACCGTCAATAACTGAGGAATATTGCAGCCCTAATGGGGAAACCTGGGTGCCCACGCACCAATTTACACTGTCCATCAGAGAGTATTTATGTCATGAAATGCAATGAGGATTTTAGTTTCCAGTAAGTCCGCTGCTGGTAATGATTCATTTAGATGATTCTAAGCATTATTGATTAGGCTTCCCAATGAGAACAAAAGATTTAGCCTCAAAAATAATCATAAATAATCAATAAGTTAATCATCAACCAACTTTCAGAGTGAAATGATAGCGTGATGCACATGCTGTTGACTCTCTATCTAAAGTTCTATTTTTGAAAGTCGCAGGGGACATATTTGGTTCCAGTAAGTAAAAGGGAGACCAAAATGGAAAGGAACAAAGACAAAGTGACAAAGAGAACCAATTTTGTCCTGAGGCTTATTCACTGACACTGAAATCATATTCTGGGGAACCTAATCCGAGTAGCACCTTAATATGGTCAGATAATCTGGATTGAGGCAGGGGACGTGAGAGGAGATCGAGGTAGAGAGAGAGGAGCACTGAAGGTAGAGTTAGAGATGGAGGTAGAGAGAGAGGAGAGATTGATGGCGGTAGAGAGAGAGATAGAGATGTGATTGAATAGTTGGTGGGAGGGGGGTCAGGATGATGGCAACGACAGTAGATTCACACTCAATTCCACAAAGTTGTGTGCTAATGCCAGGAAATTGGTTTTGCAAGTGTCACCTCAGAGTATTTTTAGACTGTTATACAAACCACAAATTCTGAATGATCTAATCGCGAGCTGTTTGTTGATTGGCTGTTACCAAGGTTGATTTTATTAAAGGCTAAATACGCTCAAATAGAGAAACATGTTAAGTGCCCAAAGCGTGGCTGTGAATTATCTATTATGGGTCCTCAGGTCTGCGTCTGGTTCTGCAGTGACTGATTAGAATATATCCTGAAGTACTTGATCTAGTCACACCAGTGACCAATAATGAAGAGATTGGACATCGATTTCGCCTGATACACGGTAGCAGTACCTCAATTGCCTTGACATCTGTTATAGAATGAGGCAGCAATGAGGATGCCAGGGAGTGGATGAAGTGTTCACTGTTCCGAGACCCTCCCCCCCCTATCCTACCGGCCCCATACACTGCTTTTTTTCACGTGAGGCGTCATCAACATTTGCCACCTCAACGCGATAAGGTGCTCAAGTTACACAAATGTTTTGTGCACAATACAAACGCACACACATGCCAACGCGCACCCGGACACACACAGTCGTGCACAGACACAGTCCCTGACCACCTCAGCCCAGTGTATGTCACCAGCCGCCCAGTGTCTGCTGCCCATGCCAGAGATTGAAGGTTTGACAGCCTGGGGTTGTGTTCCTTTTTTTTCCCCTCCTCTTGGCAGTTGCTAACAGCACAGATACCAAGGTCAGAGCTATCAGTGACCACTCGTTTAAAGTGTCAATGCAGGCACAGCCCTTAGCTCCAACGTTATTACAGAATCAGCCTCCGCCATCTGCTTTCCCTTAAATTAAAATTCTAGGTAAATGCTATCTCTGCAATACAGAAGACTTAGTTGCAGAGGCTCAAATCTGTGAGCAGAACACAATAGGGAGTGAGTGTCTAGGGTCTGCTTGGTTCGTTGGTGGATGATTAAACATGACATAAGATAAGGGAATTCAGGAGAAACTACCCTCTATATCATGATGTTATTCAGTTAAGAAACAATAATATTATTTTCTTTGTCTGTCTGCAGGGTTAAGTACTGGTTGTTTATCGATGGCCTGTGAATCCTATATACATTTCACTGAAAGATGGAGTCATGACATTTTTTTGCATCACATTCATTTTGGGTGGGAATGTAATCTAATGTATTTATTAATGTCCAAATTTCGTTGACATGTCCGTTGTTCAACCTATTTCCTATTTATTGTGGCTGTGCTACACATGGTGATACAGTATCATATACCTGAGTGTGTTTATGCACATTCTTGCCAATTTTCCCGAATGGTAGCAATTCTTATGTAAAATCCTCAAGGGATTAGCAAAACGATAGATGAGATTACTGGAGTCACAAGCACGGTTATAATCTCCAGCCTCCAAACACTGCTGCAGCAATAGACTTCCTCCCCACTTTACAGAGGCAACCATCCTAGTCCCGGTCTAGCCCCTTACTGGAGGATATAACCCAGTAAACCCACATGTATCCCAACAATTCCAGAGCTCAAACCAAACCTCAACTTTAACTATTACCACATACAACAACATACAACATACTTGAAAACATTACAAGTATGTTAGGTTTTCCTTCAACATGTATTCATGTATGGCTCAGTAGGTGAATTAAACCGACATGAGTAAATATCCAAAGTGACAGAAGTAACTCAAGTAGTTGGCCGAGGTGCCCACTCAAAGAGGATTATCATTGTTAAATATAAGCTGGAACACTTGACCAGGTCTGCAACTTTGAAGATAGTTATGTGAACTCATTGTTGAAGCAACTAAACTCAACCCTGGCGGGACATGAACCCACAAAACGTAGGTTCTGAGGCTGATGCCTTATCCATTAGGGCACTGGACCCTATGAGTTTTCACAATTAACTTAATGTCGAGGGAACAAACACATAAGAAACTCATTATATCAAAAGCCATTTAAAGGATGTGGTGTGAGAACCAAGAACGTGATTAATTTCTCGCAAGAAGTGAAATAGCTGCTTTCCTAGATCGATATGTGAACCCATGGCAGTGCATAACATGGATCGAACCTTAATTGTGACCCTGGTGGGACTTGAACCCACAATCCCCAGCTTCGGAGGCTGATGCCTTATCCATTAGGCCACAGGACCCCTTGTTGATGTGAGAAGCTTTGATTTAAACCTTTGGATGTCTAAATAGTGAACGTGATGGATAACAGGATTTAAAACATTAAATAACCACAACCTACCACATCATACCACAAATGTAACTATCTGCTAGACACATACCCAATGTCTTGTCAGTAAAATGTCATAAGCATACATATACATCTCAAAGTCAACAAATCCCCTACAAAGGCTTGTAGCGTTGTGGTCTGAGTTTTGTGTTATCCTTTATATAAATTAAGACATTTCACAGACGACCTGCTTATTGTGCCTCCCCAAAGGTTAGCACAAAGGCTCCATCACTGTGAGTAGGCTGAGAACATTGGGGGTCGAACCAATAACCCTTTTCAGCTAAATCCCTACGTCCATAGGCGTCCGTGTCAGCTCCAGAGGTCGGGTGTTGGAGACTACTTGTCTTAGCACTTGCCTGGCAGCTGATCGGGAAGTGGAGCGATCATTATGTAGTAAATATAGTTTAAATATTATTTTTTAATCCGTTTCTATTTCTGCAGTATAGTGTCTTTATTTATAAATTGCATTAAGAAATGCATTGATATTATTTTTAGGTGCCAAGGCCACATGGGATGGCACCAAGCAGTGCCAACATGTCAGAGTCAATGTTGAACATATTTGAAATCGGAGAGGTGAAAGTGGGCTTCAGTTAGCTTAACGCTTGGCTGGGCTGGGCACGGTGCTCAAAGCATCCCCATCGTATGTTGTGGAAAAGGGCAACATACCAAGATCCGAATGAGACTCAGGTTCATAAAACCACCCCCAGATACTTATGCCACCGGGCATTTTGGTATCAGAACCTTTCTGGTTTCCGTTCGCGATCCGTTTGTAGTCCGAGTAGTATTGACTTGAAACACAGACAAAGCTATTTATGATTGTGTATTCTGGGTTGAAACGTTAAATTGAATTACAATCTGGTCGTAGATGACGTCTAATAACTCCAACTCTCCTTACATTGAATTCAAATCTGGTCGTAGATGACGTCTAATAACTCCAACTCTATTCTCGCGTGCCAAGTTGCTAAATGCAGTGTAGACACTGAATTGGAGTGAATTGGAGAGGGAGTCTGGGTTATCCTGCTGCAACAGAACCCCAGACGTATTGCTCCTTGTCCCAAGAGGCTTCATCAGACGACAGAGGGTTGATTCCACCAAGAAACACTCAAACCCACAATCCCCCCAGACGGGGATCCACTGGGCCTTCTATATTGATCAACAGTTACATCATTCACACATTCAATTAAGCATTACTTTTATTTGTAAAACCAATTTCAAGGAAGGGGTTTGGATTTTCTGTTAGGTTGAGATGACTGACCCCTGGTCCATATATGTGAGGCCGGCTGTTGAGGGAAGAATGCATAAGTACCTCAATGGGCCTCTGGTGAGACTCAAACTCACCATCCCTAGCTCCTCCAGGCTGATGCCTTATCAGTTATCCGTTAGCCCATAGGTCCTGGCATCAAAATTATAACTTTGTGTTGGTCAGTCCATGGGTCTATGGCATGAGAATAAACTAAACTGTTTAATAAAGGTGGCTTACAGGGAATTCATGGAATATTTACAGGTTTGAAATCATGTTAATAGGCTTTCTTGCAGGCTGAGAGCTAGCGCTGTCCTTTTTTAATCACATTCCAATGTCCAAACTGTTCATATTCACTCATTGATGCGTGATTATGATGGTCAACTAAAGACGCAGATATTCTGCTGATACGCTGCAGAACACCATTTCATATCCACATATTTTGTTGGATCGTCTGTGTTAACCAATACATGTTGTCAGAGTGCAGCCCTTCAGACCTGGCCGAACTCTGGTGCTTTATAGGCAACGCAAGAAGGGCATTTATGTTTGTTAAGCAATATATCAAAAAAGTTGCCTAGTTTACACGTTTAAGAATGCAAGTACATTGGGTTCTTCCTAATAACCAGGCTTTTGGAAGTTGGTTATTAGGTGTCGTTTTCCCCTTGAGTTCCGCTGTGGTGACCGAGTGTGACCCCATAGCGACATGTGATTCCACACAGCTCAAAAGAGTGTGCGTGACACATATGGGGCTGAGAGCCTTTGGGATCCAGTCTCAGCCCTTCTGTTATTTGCTCTACGTCACCGTGAGACCGTCATCCTGTTAATCTGATACATAGAGCAAGTTAAGCCAAGCAGTGTCTGATTGGCTGTAAGCACTGTCACTCACATAAATGGTCAATTCAGTCCACCTGTATATGATCTTTGATGAGTACACTATGAGTACTATGAGTACACATGTGTACACTATGTGCTTGGATGGCAATCTGGAAATCTCTGAAATCTGAAATCTATATTGTTCTCATTGACATTTACATTAATTTCCAGACATGTGGTACTTGACTGTGTACCTATAGAAAGGCTGCCTTTTATAGAATTCAAACAGCCTTACAACTGTGGATTTTTTAGGGGAATGATGCTTCCCATAAATGTGACCCTGGTGGGACTTGAACCCACAATCCCCAGCTTCGGAGGCTGATGCCTTATCCATTAGGCCACAGGGCCCTCCTATGAGTATCAGCTGATATCTATTGTTCTCATTGACATTTACATTTACATTTAAGGCATTTTGCAGATGCTTTTGTCCAAAGCGACTTAAAATTAGCACATTTGTCAGAAGAAAGAGGAAGAATATCGCTGTCGGTATAAGGATGTTCATAGAACCAAATGGCAAACACTGACAATTGTTAAGTTACCCCTTCCCCTTATACAATAAAGCTAGCTAGTTTAAGATGCTACACAATGCTAAGTACTATTTTTAAGTGCCAGGACGTACAACATACAATCAATCTAATACATCACTTCTTTCACTTCTTCTAACGGCAGAGACACTGACCATTTGTCATGATATATAATTAAGGCATATAATCAATTATTCCCATATCCTATCATTTAGCCTGGTATCCAATGGCAGTAGGCCTATGTGTAGCATAATCACTCAATTACCCATCTCACCTTACTCAAGAGGATAGCACTATGGTTTACTAATCCATTTCCCTTGCAATATGTAATGATAGCTCTGTCTTCTTGTTTGTTTGGATCAGTCATGCTCGGAACGCTTTAGTCATGGCTTTGGTAATGTGTGTGTTATGAACGCAACATATCAGGATCACTATTCTGGCCACAATTGATAATTTGCTGATCATCGCTTTATCTTAAGAGATCTTTCCTTTCCCTTTTCCCTTTCAGACACCATGACTGCCCAGTTTGGGTATGGCGGTCTCCTCAGGCTGTTCTATGGATCAACTCTGTGAAGAAGGCTATTTCTGAAGGAGTAGGGATGTTGGTTTTGGGATCTCTTCAAAAGGAACCATAAAGATACCAGAAGAAATGTCGTTTCTCATTCAAATGTATGTTTATATAATTTTTGCTATGTTATAATTATAAATGAATCATGGATAAGGGTTATTGAATATGTTTTTTTATACTTTTCAAAAGATGATATGGTAATATTTACATGAAATATTTAAAATTATTTACAAGACTAGCCTAAACTGTTTTCTATTCTTCTCATTTACTTGTGTTAGAACTCGCCAGAAGTAAGTTAGACCTGGAGATATCTCTGCTTTCCAACGCCCAGTGCTTCCAGTGGACATGTTTGAGAGGAGGAAATCCGCCAGCCAGTGAAGATGAACCCTTACGTTACGTCTCACTTCCGGAGGGATCTTTTCCCCCACTTCCACTTGTTGTAGTCTTTGGGTTCGGCCCTTCTGTCACTTCTTTAAGCACATGGGTTTCCATATTGTTTGGCCGTGAGTTGAGTCGTGAATCAGGGCCCCTGACATTCAGACCCTGACAGACTTGTTCCAAGTGTTTTGAAGGTAAAGACTTGTGACGAGCAGCACCTTTCTCCAATGCTCGATGCCTCAAGAATTGTTTAATCTCTTCACCCAATGCCCAACAATGTGTTTTACCTTCTTTTTGCCCTTTTTAATGCATCCTAGAACTCTGCATGCCTGATCCATCTATAGAGAATGTACTTTATGCATAGTGTCTTTTGAAAGTTCTTCATTCATAACCAGAAGCTATCGTCTTCAGCTTCATTTCCTACGTTCTTGGTCTCATCCCATCTCTTGGTCTGATCTTGTTCACGTGAGTTCAAATATGTGTGTTCTCCAGCCAACAAGCTAATCATTGTTTGGATTAATGCAGTATGCTCTCTGCTATGCTGGACTAGACCAGATCCTGTGAATCTGCAAGTTTTACAACCTGACGATCGGCGACCATAAGACAGGATGTCTAGGTGATTGGTTTGCAAGCTCAGTGTTCAGCACTTATCTATATCATCCCATATTCTGCATTACTTTTGCAATGTTTTCATCAAAACAGTCAAACATATCATATCTCTTTCTCTCTTTCTTCTGAATTGTGTGTCTTGTGTGTACTGTCTGTGTGTAATACCCTTTTGTTCATGTTTCTATCTGCCTCTTGGAACTCCTTAATCTACAGCTATAATGAAGGAGCACTCTGAAATCACAAAGGTAGATATGCTTTTGATAGTATGTAACTAGCAGTTTACTTAAGTAGCACTGGATATTCTCATGTCATCCTATCAACAGTCAGTTAAACCAAAACAGGATGCAAGCAGAAGAAGGTAGTGGATGCTGTACTGTTATAGTCGTAACCTGAAGCTACACACAAGAGTAGTGGTTGATTTGAGCTGTTAACGACCAAATGTAACATTGAGGTCACTTGTGAAGACTGTGATATAACAGGTGCAGCACTGTCCGCAGTCAACTAAGACCAGGACCATAAGTGAGGGCACATAATACATAATGCATTTCTCCATTCAAACATTATATTTATTTTACTTTCTTTAGGTGATTGAATGATCAAATGTGAGCAAAGCTACAAATGAGTTCAACAAGTAGATTGTATTTTTTTTCTCTTGGTTATCGTGTTGGTCTTAAGGATTTGGATTTTGGACCTTGGATCGTAAGAATCAGCATGTTAATTAGCTTGTTCTACAATGCATGGTAGAGGCGTCAGAATAGAATTCTGTTTTGAGCAAAGCCTACCCTTGAATACGTTCTACGTCAAACAGTACCTGCTTGTTCATTGTCCTCTGTTTGCATGATGTAGTAAGCGTCGTGCATAGTGCCTTACAATGTGAACCCTTCACTATTCTTTAAATGTATGTCCATTATATATCTCTCCACTCGGCCTGCTACCGTTCCACCCTCTAGCCTGTAGCATATCACATTGGACCTTGCCATGTCTTGCATGCTTCTCTCGGCCGTATATAGACTTCTGTCAAGTCCTTCTCTTACCTACGTAGTTGCAACCTGTGACTAGCAGCGTATTGAGAATATTGGGAACCATTTTCAACCTAACAAACATTAATCCTACAGTGAGTATATGGATTTGTGGACAATGTGGATTTAACTATGTCAAAACCCTTTTTTCGGCTGCTGAACATTTTCCTCTGAAACACACATTTCCCCGGTGGGAGTTGGACGGGCAATGGCCCTGAATGGACTCATCTCATGGTTACCCTTTGCTTATACGGAGTCACACTCATCGGTTCACAGGGACACCATTTGACTACAAACACTGATATCTATTGTTTTGACACAAACAGTATCTGACCGAGAATTTACAGTCCAGGACTACTGGACCGGGCTGTGCACTCCTGAGAGACTGGGACTGGGAATACAAAGTGCATGATGGGAGCAGCTCGGGTGAAGCGGCGCTTCAGCGCTGTGGTTGATGGGCCGGTAGAGGAGGAGGAGGTCATGAGGCTGGCGCAGAGCGCTGCAGACACGGCAGGGGCCGGGGGGAGTCCCCTGAGCGCGGGGACCCCCACCAGCCCGTCCCCCACCCACAACGGCAAGGCCTCGGGCCTGCAGGGCAACAGCCATGACGCACGGAGGCCGGGTGCCATGGAGGAGGCGGCCGGGGGAGGTGGAGCACGAGAAGGCGGGGTGAGAGGAGGGCTGTGCTCGGGGCTGCGGCGCGGGAGAGGTGGCGGCATGGGAGGAGGAGGAGGAAGAGGGAAGGACTCTCTGTCCTCCCCGGCCAGCCGCCGCCCCGCCCGCCGCCCCAGCCGCCGGCCTCGGCAGCGCTTTGTGGGCAAGGACGGGCGCTGCAACGTCACCTTTGTCAACATGAGCGAGAGGGGCCAGCGGTACCTCAGCGACCTCTTCACCACCTGCGTGGACATCCGCTGGCGCTGGATGCTGGTCATCTTCACCCTCTCCTTCCTCCTCTCCTGGCTGCTCTTCGGGTTTGCCTTCTGGCTCATCGCCTCCGCGCACGGGGACCTCTCCGTCCGCCTCACCCCCGTCTCCGGCGGGCCCCCGGGGACCGAGGGGGCCCCGGGCACCGGGGGAGAGTCGGGCGGAGGGCCGGCGCCTGTGGTGGTGGTGTTCGAGCCGTGCTTCCTCCAGGTAAACAGCTTCATGGCGGCCTTCCTCTTCTCGCTAGAGACTCAGACCTCCATCGGGTACGGCTTCCGCAGCATAACTGAGGAGTGTCCCCTGGCGGTGATGGCAGTCGTGCTGCAATGCATCGTGGGCTGCATCATCGACGCCTTCATCATCGGGGCGGTCATGGCAAAGATCGCCAAGCCCAAGAAGCGCAACGAGACGCTGGTGTTCTCGGACACGGCGGTGGTGGCGCTGCGGGACGGGAAACTGTGCATGATGTGGAGGGTGGCCAACCTGCGCAAGAGCCACCTGGTAGAGGCTCACGTGAGGGCCCAGCTGCTCAAGGTAAGAGGAGGGAGGGAGGTTTAAATAAGGCTGAGGGTACGACCAACAATATTTGTTTGTATACTCGGGTGGTCTTATCCACTTTAATATGTTTTGCAAACTCGACTGAATGATTACCGGGACAGTCAGTCACTCTGAGTCTCTGCTGCATTCTACTTTCTTAGCAATCTTTGCACTGGTCCCTGTTGAAATGAAGAAAACTCTTTGAGGACCCAAATTGTCTCCCACTCTCTGTTATGCAGTGGATTATAGTAGTATATTATTTAATTTAATATTTAAGTGTGACACACATTGTAGGCAGAGTGGGCAATGCCCAAGCCTTTCTTTTGAGGTAATCCTAGTGTGAAATTACATGCCCAAGTAAATCAAGAGTAGCTCTTCAGTCTTTCCAGTTATGAAGTTTGTATCCATAGGCAGTTCACAAGTTAGGCAATAAAAACAGGGTATTCTGTAATTATCTTGTCACTCGTAACTATCGTCATTTCAGAGTAAACCAACATAAACCAGCGGCAAAAAAAAAAGCTAGTCAAGGACGCAGAAAGAAAATGTTAGGTTTTAGCAGATAGACAGAGAGAGACAGAGAGGGGGAGAGAGAGAGAGAGAGAGAGAGAGAGAGAGAGAGAGAGAGAGAGAGAGAGAGAGAGAGAGAGAGAGAGAGAGAGAGAGAGAGAGAGAGAGAGAGAGAGAGAGAGAGAGAGAGAGAGAGAGGCCATCTGGCCTGTATCGTGTGTCATCTGTAGTTAATAAGAGCTTGTTGTATGCTCCCTCAGGGGGGTTTAGAAGATTTAGCATGGATTAACTTGCGCAGGATTCTTGAACTGAGAACCAGTGGCCACCGACCCGCTATCCTCCCCTGTTGTTGTGCAGCCGCTGTCTGCTGTCTGCTCCCCGCGCCCTACCTCCCTGTCTGGCTGCCTTCATCTTGTTGTCCCAGGGAAGTGTGGGGATTGTGATGGGATGACGCGTGTGATGTCACATAGTCAACCTCTGTTGAAGGATGAGGTTTAACAGTTTGATATTTAATAACTTAATAACATGGCAATGCCAAAGAGGGGACCGGATTGATGGGATTAGGTTGACATGGATCAGATCGGATATGCCCATCTCTCTATACTGGTGCTGGAGATTGCACAATAAAATGCACTTGGTTAGCTATGGCCTAAGGTATGGCATACAGACCACTTACAATTTTTGGATGGTTTGCAAAGACTCCAGGTTAATTGTTAACGTCTCTGTCCAGATGTAAATCAGCAATATATTTTTTTTTCAACTAACTCCTCGTCCATCACAAGTGAGGGCATCATACGCCCTGGCTCGGTAGGTTTCTCAGATGTTTTGATTCTGTGTTTACACCACTGACC
Source organism: Melanogrammus aeglefinus (assembly GCA_900291075.1). Classification (NCBI taxonomy): domain Eukaryota; kingdom Metazoa; phylum Chordata; class Actinopteri; order Gadiformes; family Gadidae; genus Melanogrammus; species Melanogrammus aeglefinus. Next base: position 8,865 of record OLKM01002853.1, on the reverse strand, counting down.
ACTCGTACAAAGCGGAAAAAAATTTAGATCAGAGTTACATCTCAATATAGACATTGTCCATAACAAACTGGCACAATCGTTTAAGACAGGTCTAGCTAGGCTCATTTATGAGTCAAATCTGTAATGGTTACAGACGGTATGTCATTGGTTGGTGGTGAGAAAGGAAAATGTGGGTTTTTCAATCATTTTTATTACAAATTGAATTGACACCTTTTTGAGATTTTATACAACCACAATTTGCTGTCTGGAATGAATTCAGTAAATCTTATCTTAACATTTAAGGCCAATTATTTTCAACATAAAAAACGGAGGGGCAAAGCAGCGGCCATTCTGATTCCCTCAGTCACTGCTTGACTCGTCTATATGACTGCATTGACCTTATTGAAAAACAAACCCCTCTGTTTGTGTGTGAAGATGAGTTCAGTGTGTAGAACCACTGCTCATTACTTCTCCATCTCCTCATCATCGACCCCTCTCCTCTCTTCTCTCCCAGTCTCTCCCGACCGGCCTCCCCCTCCCAGCCACGGGTGACCCCAGAAGGAGAGTACCTCCCGCTGGACAACGCCGACATCAACGTGGGCTTTGACACAGGCTCCGACCGCGTCTTCTTGGTCTCCCCGGTCACCATCGTGCACGAGATCGACGACGAGTCCCCCTTCTACGAGATGGACCGCAGCACGCTGGAGAAGGACTCTGAGCTGGAGGTGGTGGTGATCCTGGAGGGCATGGTGGAGGCCACGGCCATGACCACGCAGTGCCGGAGCTCCTACCTGGCATCCGAGATCCACTGGGGACAGCGCTTCGAGCCCGTGCTCTTTGAGAGGAAAGACTGCTACCAGGTAGGAGAGCTGAGGCATCCACAGGGGGGCGCCGCAGGCAGCGATCCTAGGCTTACGTTTCCTCACAAAACTCCACGCAAAGAAGGTGTTGCTGAATGGAAACCGACAAGAGAAAAACAGAGATAAACCACAAGGAACCAAACCAGCTCCAAACATTGAATGTTGCGACACCATCCATCCACAATTATTACTCGCTAAATCAAAGGGTTGCAAAACCGTAAATGAGCCCTAAACAGATACTGACAACAGTACATAAACCTCAAACAACTGAGCGTTTTCTTAAGAGGCCACCCCGGGTGTGGACTCCACAGTTCACAGTTTATAACTGAGACCCACTGATGGAGGTCCATGCGTGTCATCTCGCTTTACATCTAGAGTTGTATTCCTTTTCCAAGGTGGACTACTCCTTCTTCAACCGGACGTACGAGATCCCCAGCACGCCCACCTGCAGCGCTAAGGAGCTGGCGGAGCAGCAGTGCAGCCAGAGCTCTCGCTCGTCCTTCTGCTACGAGAACGAGGTGGCCCTGCAGCTGGGGTCCCCGGTCAGTGACCCCCAGAACGGCCTCCAGACCAGCATCACCCAACGGCCCTTCCCCTCAGAACACCCCCACGACAACTGACCCAGTCGGGGGAGTCGTTGGTGGGGCTTTAGGAAAGAGAAACAGCAAATATAGGAAAGAACCCTCTAAGGAATAAGGAAGCAGACGAGGAATAAATAGAAATGCTGAGAATTTCGGATGTTTAAAGGAACAATGAGGGAAGGGTAAAGAGTGAGAGTAAATTTATTGTTAATGTCAAGCTACTAGGAATTAGTTACTTAAGGACAAAGGAGAAAAAAAAGACACATGTTATGTTGTCTTTATTGAAAGTAGAGACACATTGAGAGAGACAGGATGGCAGACTGAAAAAGATACAGACTCTAGTGGCAGAGATACAGATAAAGACAGGCAGAGTAGGCCAGATGGGCTAAAAGACAGAAGTGTTGGGGGTAACTCTAGTGGGGAGATGGGTTTCTACACTGGCCCAGTTGGCTGATTGGTCCTGGCGATCTTGCACAATCATTAAACATGCCTGTTGAGTCTCTGGCCGGCCTCTCACAAACGCAGTATACTCATTTGGCTCACCATCTAGCTGTCAGCGTATGAAACAGCGCCCCCCGATGACTGTAACCTTTCACTGCACTTCAAACTACTTGTTTGATGAAAATGTTATTTGGAATATGTATGGACTTCAGTCACACAGAGTTTCTTCAAGGAATTTACTCCATAATGATCCTTGTAATGTGGATTTGATGTTTGAATGTTTTTTGTTACGGTAAGTAAGGCTAATTAATCTTCATGTCTTGTACAAGTTGCCTAAGGTTCTGCCTGGTTTTCCATTAAGCGGTGGACTACTTGTTAGAGCCAATGAGGAACTGAATCAACACAGGGAAACTTCTGGAAAGTAGCAGCAATTCCCAGCAGTTTCCTTTGCATGTAATGTACTGTATGAGTTTCTAAACATGTAATGCTAATATGAATATAACATGCAAAGGTTGGTATTCACATGAATGCTGAGTGTGCACTTTAAGGGGGTATATACGCTGAAATACAGCAGTGGGGAAGAACTTGCTGTCATTGTATGCATTATTAACTGATAAATTAATCGATTTATTGAATAGCATCGAATTTCTCTTTACACTATACATTTCCCAGTCAGTACAATCGTATATTTTTTATTTTCCTGATATTGTATAATGCCATTGTAAGCTAAAAGGTCCATTCCCCAGTATTAATTAAAGCCACGGTAAGGGCTATTAATTAAGATGAAGGCAAGGGGTAGCTCCAATAGACAATATAAAACAAGACCAAAAACCAAAAATTCAAAAACATAATTTCCCATTACCAGTTGTGTACATTTAAAGGGGAAAATCGGTAACATGGTTTCTCTTCATGAACTGACTCATCTAATTGAATTTCGATCCTTATTTTGGTTAGCTTCTTGGTTTATGTCCATCTCACAGCGTGTGAGAGAACAGTGGGCGGTGCCTTTAAATCAAGATAACTACCATACCTTATTTTGTAACTGGACCCTGGTGGATGGCAGTACAGTCTGTTTATGCTTTTGAACATATTAACTATTTTGTATTGTGTGAAGTAGGAGGTCTGTTAGTCATCTTGGAATAGGCCTACATTAGGCAGAATAAATCTTATATTATTCAAATTGGTTGCAAATTTGGTTCTATATACTTGCTTGATCATTCTTATCTAAGTGATGTGTTTTATAAAGTGGATTATTTGGGATATAATGTCAAAGGCTTATTATCATAACCCAGGGCCTACGTGATTGCTTCATAAGCTAATCATGCTGCATGGATAATGATGTATATTTTGACAAATTAGTAATCTATACTTGCAAAGACGGCAGCTTTGTAGCGACCATGGCTCCAATATGTGTGTTTTCACCACCTTTTTGTTTTGGACAGTGTATTAACCTATGAATTATTTGTGTATGATCTGATCAGTGGCAATGTGTGTAACTAATATGACTGGAGGCAAATATCACTGGTTTAGGTTCTTCTGCATCTGGGTCAGAACCAGTGCGCAGGGCGTAGCAGCAGTGTGTATGAGTTCATGATCAGTCTGAGATGTTACCTTTGACCAGGCATTATTTTCTGTAGTGGGTTTGCTTGTGTACTCACTGTCCTGTGTTTCTCTTCCGTTTTTTTCACTTTGAGTCTTTTGACGGTCAACCTGTTCTATTAATAGACCACATGGCTGGCAATGTCTTCCTCCTTGTCACAACTTGTTATGGAAAGTAACTTGAACTCGGGGCCCAAATGGCATCGATCACTTCCCCCCCTATGCATTTGTCAGATGGATTATTCTGTTCCCCTGGCAGTTTACGCATATTCAAGTAGACCTAATCTATCTTGTATTTTTATATTTTTTCTCCACGTCATCATTGTTATTTTCATATGTACCACGAATTCAAACCACTACACTAGTCAATTAAAACCTGTAGTCCCCGGTCCTATTTTTCTACTAGGCTAGACTACAGTATAAAGGCCTACCTACTTTGTAATTTCACGGATTCTTGTGACAGAGGGCTTCCAGGTGAACTGGCACTTTGTGGAGTGAATAAAGCACGCATATTTACGTTACTGTCTTGTTCTTCTATGCCTCCTGAATGCATAGGGCTGGGTGTCCTGCAACTATGCACCATCCACGTTATGGACCACAGGGTCACATTCAGGCCTAGTAGCCTTTCCATTAGACCTGTTGTTTCACACCAGAAATTAACCACCAATCGATATCAAAACTTAACTAACATCTCTGCGTAACACCATTTAGTATCACCATGGGCGATACTAAATTCACTATTCGTTGAGAATATGAGGCGTGTTCCTCGCTTGTCGTGCGTGGTTTCCAGCAGGCCAGCAGGGAGAGGGGGGGGGGGGGTCTTCGCAGACCCCGTGTCAGATTACCCAAGACAAACCTTTGTGGTCGTCCTCTCGTAGGCCATTCTATCAGAGAGCCAGACCGCAGACCGTCTGGGAGGTTTTATCAGACATTTTTAGATTCACCAACCGAGTGCGTGTTTCTTTTTGTATAGCGCCAGGGATGCGTCGGCACCTGCTGCACCGCTCCGCCTTTTACATTTAATATACAAACTGTGAGGGGCTGGTGGGGTTTCGTTTTTCTTTCGCTGTCTCCAGCCTCGTTTGTCACCGCGACTGGTGTAACAGCAGCGAAAAGGCGGTGCGCATTTGTCTCATTCATAAGGCGGGTCCAGCGCAGGGTTGTACGCTTTGGTTGGACGTCCTTGTGACGGAGGCGCGCCTTGAAATCTGTTCTCACGTTTGATTGGTGTATATGTAGGAAGCGCTTTCTCCGGCCGAGCCCGAAGGCCCGCCCTCTTCTGTATCTTTATTCCCACTGAAGTGTGTGCGGCGCTCACTGAGAAAGCGGTGCAATGATAAAGCCGCATTTGCGGTAGGTACACAATTATTAATCAGGGGGAAAAAAAACAAAAGAACCAACCACCTTTGATTTGCCTCGCACTCTAGCCTTATTCGCTTTTCGGGTAGGATCCTGAAGGTGAGCGATTTAATTATACTAATCCAGTCGTAAATAGCGAGTGTGATATCCTGTGAAAGGCGACGTATTATGTTTCGGTGGGGTTGGCTAACCTCGCTAGGATAGTCTGAAGGCTGGTGGCATGACGCCTAGAAATGCTAGTGTGTTGGAAAAAGGGTGCTGGTGTGATCCCCATTCACGCCCTTGCCTATAGGCTTCATATCGACATTGCCTGGCCGCAGGCTGTAGCACAATATAGTGTCGTAGGAAGATTTCACCATAGACGTATACAACATATAAAACATGATTATGAAAATGGTTATGATTTATATGATTGTTATTGGGCTACATATTAATTATGTCATTAATGGTGATAATGTGATCGTTTACTCGTTAGGTTTTAACTGTGCTCGCGATTGTTGCACGATTTGAACACCAACCTAATTCATATGATCTATAAAGAATGATCTTAATGCCATAAGCAGAGACGTGGTGTAATTACGGAGGAAATGTCACGTCTGTCTACGTCTGTTTGAATGCGTTGCGACAGCATCACATATTACTAAAGCGTTGCGGTTCGATCACCATCATCGCCACCAATAATTTAAATACGTCTTTAGCACCCCCACCCCTGACGCACAAGCTCGCGCACGCATTAACACATGAATGCATACACAAACGACACGACCCCTGCAGTGAATGACCCCATCTTCAAACTCTGAATGTATTGTCTGTGTGAGTCTGCTGCTGCGGGGTAGTCTAGGTGTTGCTATGGAGGAGAGTCTTCTAACGTGCTGGTCTGGTGCTCATTCTTGCTGTAATGCACCAAATTCCAGATGTTCCAATAAGTGTAGGCCTATAATGGTGTTGAATCGGCAGCTGACGTTGATACATGTATAACAAATATTTGTTTCTCTTATTAGAACATTGTAGTGACATGTAAAATGTTTGGCAACCCTATTTGGGTATACATTATGATTACACACATTGGCCTGAAGATAATTAATTGGAGTGACACTCATCATTCAACGTGCTAGTTGACGATGAGTGCGTTGCTCTTGGGTAGGCCCTTCGTGGAATGTTTATTCTCCTATTCTACTAAATGTGTCACATAGTGACTCCATGGGTGGTGGCCATTCTTTTGTTGGGATTCCTCCTCCTCCACACCCATGGTGACCTTAGTGACAGGTATGCTGCTGACAGCATTTTGGTCTCATGTCGCCGACTGCCTGACATGCAGACACTCAGACACTCAGCAAGAGCCAGGGGCGGAAGGAATCAGGACCGATGACATACCAAGCTAGGCACGGAGCAGACAGGTAGCCCAAACACGCAAGAACACAGCCTGAGAGAGAGAGAGAGAGGGAGAGAGAGAGAGAGAGAGAGAGAGAGAGAGAGAGAGAGAGAGAGAGAGAGAGAGAGAGAGAGAGAGAGAGAGAGAGAGAGAGAGAGTAGAGAGAGAGAGAGAGAGAGAGAGAGAGAGAGAGAGAGAGAGAGAGAGAGAGAGAGAGAGAGAGAAGAGAGAGAGAGAGAGGAGAGAGAGAGAGAGAGGAATACATTTCACACGGTGGACTGTTGTCATGCTGACTGTATAGTGGGCAGCTCATTTGAATCCACCCATGAATAGGGCATCTAGGCTCAAAGCTAACATTTGATCACTAAGTGAACATAAAGGCACACGCGCTTCTCTATGAAAACAGGCTCATACTGATGCAATATTTAAACGTATACTGTCTTTAGGGACCTTAAGGTTGGAATTGTGAAGAGTTAGTTTAAAGTAGATTTTATGAGTTTCATGTTAGCCGGACCTGAGAGAAAACGGCATTCACAATCTGTGTTATTATGCGATGTATGACTCTTTTGTCAATCACTTACAGCGTATTCATCCTCCAAAGATCCAAGGTTATCTGTCATTTAACTGTGTTTGGACAACAAAGAGCAATAACTTCTGTATGAGTAATTTCTTTCGTGATAGTATGAGTTTACTTTGTATCTGGATCGCATTGGGAGTACCTGCTTCACAGATTGGTGTGAGTAGTAGTGTACACGGAGCCAATGTAGTTGAATCTCGCTGTCAGCCCATCTCGCAAGATCAGCAGTCAAACGCTCCACTGTTTTGGAGGCAACATGGGGACTCACTCGTTAGTGTGGTCGAGTCGGTCGACTGTGGAAAGAAAGTGAGACTTTCAGATTTGGCCACACCAATTCTCTCCTCTAGTTTTCTCCACTTTCTCTTTCCTCCTCTTCTTCACTCTCTCTAACTCATGCTGTCATAGTCAGTTTTATTGAGTGTTGAAAATTTTCTCCCCCCCAACACCTCCTCTTCTTTCCATGTCAGTTGTCTCCTTGAGTTGCCTGTCTTCTCAACTGGCCTCCCTGACCCGGGTCATATGTATGGCCCTGGATGCTGGCTGCCTGCTCTCCTTTCTGCGCTTGTGTTATGTGCGTGTATGTGTTTGTGTTGCGTGCGCACACATCACACATGTGTGTTTGTGTGCTGCCTTGGCTTGCTAATCAAGGGTCGGGCTAAAACACAGACACTCTACGCTACTTCCAGCGTTCTAACAAGGCTGCATCCATCAAGCAGCATGGGTCTGTGAGGAAGAGCCAAACATAACCCCCAAAGCCATGTTCATTCATATTAACTCCTTCTCTTGCTCTCTCCCTCTCTCTCTTTTAGCAGATCCAGCAGTACCATGTCCAGCCAACAGGGGGCGGCGTCAATGAGGTCAACCGCTTCCTGACGTTGGGCGGTGGTGGCCGGGCTCTCCGCACCGCCTCCACGGGCCTCGTTCTCAATCGGCAGCCAGGCAGATCTGGTGCTCGGCAAGAGGGCTGGTGTGGGTTCCCTCAGAGAGCATGGCTTTTCGAGGTGAGCTCCCTGGGCCCTGGGAGGAGCGGTGGTTGTCGTATGGCCATTCAGCCTTGTTTGGATCGTGCTGTGGGAATCTAAGTTTGGATAGGGGGTCTGTGATGTGTCGGACTGATTTTTCCACTGTCATTTTCCTAGCTATCTACAGTGACAATGTTTTCGGGTAAATTATTAGACTTTCGAGTGTGTACTGCTCTCCACTGTTGGATGTGTCAAACGGATGAGAGACGCAGGCAGGGTGGGTGTGTTCTGTGTGTGTGAGTGTCTTTATTTGTATTAGTGTTTCTGTGGTGTCTATGGTGTGTGTGTGTGTGTGTGTGTTGTGTGTGTGTGTGTGTGTGTCGTGTGTGTGTGTGGTGTTGTGTGTGTGTGTGTGTTTGTGTGATGTGTGTGCGCGTGTGTGACATGTGCTTGTGTGTTTGTGTCATTGTGCCTAAGTGTGTCTGTGCTTTGTGCGTGTGTGGTTGTTGGTGTAATTGTGTTGTGCCGTGTGGGTTGTGTCAGTGTGGGCTGTCTGTGTTGTGTTGTTTGTTTGTTCTTGTGTGCAGTTGGAAATGTAATGAGTGCCATTTCGCTGTTATTTCCTACGTTGAATTCCTTTTAGTCTTTGTTTCTCTCCATGAGCCGCTATTGAAGTCATTGTGATTCCTGCTAAAACATTTGAACCTAACCTACCATGGGCCCGCAGTTCCCTTCTTTGTACCCATGTTTGTAACGCCAAATATTTCAGCTGTATGCGAATCTATTGGTCGGTCTTTCAGAGAGGCAAAATTATGCAATTTGAGTTCCTCTGATCTATGTGCTGTTCCTCTCTCTCTGTCTCTCTCCCTCATGCCATTGGGCAGCTTTTGTAAGAGGGCTCTCATGAATTAGAACAATAACTTCTCTTCAGCACTGCTAATAGTAAAGAGGCCGGCAGAGGGACACTGACTTCATTTTACACACTCATGATCTGAGGGCAAGGACTCATCATTCATTATACACACATCATTTGTGCAATGTGCTTAAATGAGCGGCCATGCGCCACACACATATGCAAACAAACAAACACCAAACACCAACCACCACACAACCACACACCACCCCCACCCACACC
>OLKM01002852.1:36543-52237 GCA_900291075.1 Melanogrammus aeglefinus | reverse complement strand
TCCACCAATCCAGGGGGTTGGTCTCCCCATCAGCCCTCCCACTGTTTGGAGATAGCTGGTTAACTCCAGTTCAAATGGATTTTCTGTCGGGGACAGCTTGGTCTTGGCCGTGCTGCACGTTTTCTAAGCACGCCTGCCAAACTTCTCCTTTTTCTTCAGGAGGATCCTCTGCGCTGAGGTGGTGGAACGCGAGACTCTAGCAGACCGTTGGGCTACTTTTACGGTCTGCAAATCGCAAGTGGCGAAACGCGCAAAGCGCAAGTAGCTTTGTCGGGCGGTTCCTACGGCGCTTATCGCTATTTTACCAGGCCGGATAACAAGAACACTGTCCGCCGGGGCGCAAGTGTGCAAAAGGGGTTATGGTCTGACAAGCCGCCTATTACCCGTAGGTGTGGTTTGGGCCGTAACGTGCAGATGAACCATCGACGTTTTCTTCTGCCATCCTTAGAACGATCGCCGCATTTCCATGGCGGATTGCTATTATGATGGCGGGTTTCCAGGCCGCACGCAATGAAAGGTTCACCACAGAAAGATACGATGTGCTTGTCAGAGCATCCAAAAATACACGACTTGGCTTTATATGGGGATTGGGAGAAACCCACCCAACATTCGCTTCGCTGCAAAAGCGGCTTCTGGAGGAATCGCGGTAATGTTTCAGCAGCCTGACAAAAATTCTTTTATATATTATAATTATTTTTAATAATATTCTTTATCTTATGGACACCACAATGATTTCCTTCTGTTGGTAAATATTTTATTGCTCCTGTAATTATGTAATCGGTTTGCAAAAATGGGAACTGCTGTCTGTGTAGATGAGAGAAGCAAGTGTATGCGCGAGGTGCACAAGCAATCGTATGCGCATGTATGCATAGCGCCCTTATAGCATCCTGAACAACTGCCGCTCACTGAACTTTAAACCCAGGCTATTTTCCTGGTCAGCTAGGCGCAATGGTTCTCTAGAACGTCAAAATAGTTGCGCCAGAAAACGCCTCCCTCCTTCCGCCGAACCGCCCCTTGGGGCGCAAGATTCATTCCCTAATTTACCGGCGAGCTGGCGCTGGTCGGCAAGAACGCTCTGTTGCCAGTTGTAAACTAGCAACGACACATGCGGCCAGTGACTAAGTCACTTGCGCCGGATGCAAGAAGGGCCCGTTAACTGCTTGCAAAACCAAGGTTCTCAAATCTCCTCTGCGCAGCAGCTTTGTCTGAATGTAGTCCACCGTCCGCTGGGCTTTAATATATTTTGGTTTTGAAACCGTGGGTCGAGAAGAAAGCCATGTCAAGTAGCTCCTGGGTGGACTGGATCTGCAATACTTTTCATTCAGGTACTCCAGAATGCGTGTCTTGATGCTCTTGGTGAGCTCGCTGTCATCCTCCTGTACCTTTCACAACCTGCTCATTGAAAAGGTGGAGTACAGGTTTTAAAGTATGACAGCACTGACATAGCTGCTCCCGGACAAGGCATCAAGTGAAGTCCACAAGAGGGCTAGCGCTTTGCTGACAGCTTCAAGCACCTCAATGTCCTTGCATGTTAAAACCCTAATGCCTTGTCCTTTTTGTCCACTTCGAATAGGACCTGTGTAAGGCGCTTTCTCGCTGCTTCAAGGACCCTTTCGATCATCTTGCTGTCGAGATCCCATCTTGGTCGGAGTCCTCTGTAATGAGCTGGTGTGCAGGCAGGCCGAGTTCAGCCTGTGCAGTTGCAAGTTCACGCTTTCTCTTCCAAAGTTGCAGAATGCGCTTACTAATTTTTCTTACAGACCCCACGCGCGCTCCCACCTGTGGCACTTTCACACTTCTCTCTGTGAACATAAGAATAGGGAAGAGATTAGTTAAGTAAATTATTTCAATTATTACACATTAAGGACAGAAGACATGCATTTAATCAAATTTTTGTTCATTATGTATATAAATGATCATTTTCATATTATTCAATCAATGGTGGTGGACAAAGTTTTCTGATGCTTTTCTTCAGTAAAAAGTACTTTTACCAGTGTGAAAATACTAAAATGAAATGCAAGTAAAAGTCCTGCATTACCAAGCAGGTCACAGTATGTAATATCAGCTAAATGTAAAGTAAAATACTCATGTGCAGTAAAATGTTTCCTCTGTTTATATAATTATATAATTGATGTTTCTGAAATAAAATGAATGTGCAGTAGTAGGGAAATGTGGTAGAAGTAGCAGAAGTGGTGGAAATGCTTTTTTCTATTATTATTATATTATTATTATTTATTATTATTATTATTATAATAAGACACTCACCAATGGCCAAATGAAGACGATGTCCAAAACATTGTAACCTTGTCCAATCGTTCAGTTCGAGTGGCTTTGATGTTATTTGTGGCGTTGTCTGTCGTTACACAGACTTGGTGGTCTTCTTGCAATCCCCCACGACTCTAGCGCTTCCCTGAGTATTGGGCGATCATTTCGCCCGTGTGGTCCTCCGGGAAATAGGAGGTCTGCAGGCACTTACTGCACAGTGTCCAGTCTTTAATTTATAATGGATCGTTAGGCTCATGTAAGGCTGTGTGGTGCGGCTTGACCAACATGTTCTGTTGTTGTAGAGCAAAAAGAGAACACTACGTAGCTCCTTTTCAATTGCGCCCCGGTGTTCTCCATACAAGCATGGCAACTCAACCTCGCTAAAGTGTTTGCGGCTAGGTATTACATACCTTGGGTCAAGGTGCGACCAATTCTTTTGAATCCCGTTTTCTCAACTTGTATAAATCGGAACATGTCTTTTGCATACATGTGTCGAGATGGCCTGCGTATTTCCTTCTACCTTCCTTGATTTTTTTGTCGTATGGTGTGCCCTTTTGCAAAACGAATCTTTCCAACTTCTTTTGTTTCTTGAGGTGCTGCTTTTTAATTTTGGAGTGGTGGACGAAACCGTCACATTTTTTTGGCTTTCAAAAATATTGCTGGGCGTGCTTCATCTTTAGGTGATGAAGAGGTTTGCTTGTATTTCCTCCGTGGCCACCAACTGTCCCCGTGATATGTTTTGCAAACTAGATTTCTGTTCATTGTCGGCCTTTTTCGATCCAAAGAACTTCCAAACAACAGAAGACACACCCTTTTACAAACAAGTTCTCCTCTTCGTGTTGTGCCTCCGGCTTTGCCTGCTCGGTAGGCATAGTGGCAAAACTTGCACTTTCCTCCACCATGATTCCTGCCTTCCTCACCCCAAATTACGTGCAGGTTACGTTACCTTGAAAGCACATTGGCTGGTGAAGTTTTCTCTTCTGGGAATAGTTAAATGTCTTACAGCTAAGCAACTCTGCTGCAGGAGGCCCCGTTGTGGCGGTGGATGGAACTGCAGTTTAACTGCAGTTCCACTCCACCGCCAGTTTTTTTTTTTTTTCCTCTCTCGGTATAAACGGATATGGCCAAATCTCTTCGGTAGACACTTTCATATCGTCGACGGTATGATATCGTCATATCGCCCAGCCCTACCATAAAGCGGCGAATATCTGCCACATTCTTTGGTTCTGGCATGTCCCAAATCGCTTTGATTTTCTCAGGATCTGCTCTGACACCTTCTGCATTGACAACATGTCCAAGGAACTTGATTTCTGTCATGGCAAACTTGCACTTGTCAACTTGCACTGACGTAGCATCAAGTTTTGTGAAGACTGTGGCTCCTTCCAATCTTGCCAGCGTCTCGTCCACTGCCGGCAGGATGAGCCGTTCCCTTTCCACACTGTCATTGAGATGCGTCATATCCACACAGATGCGCAGTTTTCCTGTTGGCTTAACAATAGGAACCATACCTACACACCACTCAGTAGGTTCCTCTACACGGGCTTTGACCCCCATCTCCTCCATCCGATCGAGCTCCTATTTGACTTGGCTCCTGAGAGGAAGAGCCACACGTCAAGGGACAGAGGGGGCAAAGGGCTGTGCTGATGCTTTCAGTTTTATTTTGTAGTCCCCTTTTAGTTGTCCTAACCCCAAAAACACCTCTCGGTAGGCTGAGCGTAAATATGTCTCTGCGTCTTCAATGCTGTTCAGGGGAATCATGTTTAGTCTCAAAATTGCTGGGAAGCCGAGCAGTGATGTGGCTAGGTCCCTAACAACAAAAACTGACTCTTTAATTTTTCTGTCTCCCCTCTCTATAACCGCATTCACCTGTCCTATGGTGTCCAATGGCACATTATTAGGGCCATACAAAGGCCTGCTGGGGGGTGAGAGTGGGTCATCTCTGTCCTGTGTGTATAAAGATGCAGGCACTGCAGTAACGTCTGCCCCTGTGTCTATCTTGAAACATACAGACTCCCCATTTATTATCAGATTTTCTTTCCATCTAGTCCTCTTCTGTGGACCTTGGAGGGTCTGAGCTGACCTGCACACAACTGCAAAATGTCCCTTGTGGCATTTTCTGCATTCGACATCCTTTGCTGGGCACTCACTCCATGAATGCTTTGTGGTTTTCCCACATTTTCCACAGGGTTTGACTTGGGTAGAGGTAGACTGATGTGAGGCTCGGGCATGACACTGATATGTTTTCTGCTTGTAGTTATTTTTCTTGCATTTATTATGCATTACTGCATCCATGTGGGCGGAAGAATCTGACCGTAAAACAGTTTGCTGCTTTTTTACGTCTTCGTGCTGTCTCACTTGTGCGATTGGTGTGGCTAGATCCAATTTGGCATTTAATTGTAGTCTCTCTGACAAACCAGCATCGCGTAGCCCCACAACAATCTTATCACGGATCATTTTCTCACTTAAGTCCCCATAGTTGCAGTGTTCTGCCATCTTATGGACATCCGTAATAAAGGGCTCCGCACTCTCTCCGACTTCCTGGCTTCTTTTGTTAAATTTTGCCCGCTCATATATGACATTATGTATTCCGACAAAGTGGTTATCAAAAGCCCTCTTAACCGCTGCATAGTCCTTTAGCTGCTCCGGGGTTAGAGGTAGGGAACTAAAGATATCATCAGCCTTATCTCCCATTATGTAGACCAAGGAATTTACCTGATAATCCCCCTCTTTACTTGCCAATCCAGACACTGTCCTGAAGCGTTCAAACCTTCTGATCCATGTGGGCCATGAGCTGGGTTCAAAATCAAAAGCTTCTGGCAGGGAAATAGTCACTAGTTGCTCTATAGCAGCAGTGCAGAGTTGACGGTGGGTTAGCTTAGCTCGTCGGCTAACACTGTCCGTCCGTGGATTAGCCTCTTGTGTCTTTAGCCTTGTTGTGACGCACCTTCATTCACCAAACTTCTGCAATGTGGTTGAACTGGTCCTCACAGGCATATTAGACTCAATCCGTCATGGGTGTATCACTTCTGACACCATTTATTGTTGATCTCTATAACTTTAACACTTCTTCTCAACATTATTTAACACACACTGACCCCACAGTCCCGCAGCTCCACTCCCGGGCGTACTCCTGCCATTACAGAAAGTATAGACCGTCGCGATTCCCATTGAAACGAATGGTGTGGAGATTATTCTTAAAAAAGAGGTGATAAATTGTGGAAAATGAATTAAACTGTAATCAGACAACGCAGCTATAGAAATTCGTCCCAGCCTTTATACAACAGATAGTCTAGGGTCTATAGCATATAACCGCTGTTGTCTGATTGGAGTTTGATTCATTTTTCACAATTTACCAGCTCTCGTTTTGAAGACTGAATCACTGTGCCATTCGTTTCAATGGGATTCGTGACGGTCTAATTTCAACATAAAGTGTACATATTTATAATTTGAAATTCGTCCCAGCCTTTATACCACAGATACTATAGGGTCCATATAACAGCGTTTTCTGATTACAGTTTAATGCATTTTTCACAACAGACAATTTGACTGGAACTACTTAGCAGGTAGGGTTTTTTTTGCGTTTAAGATATTAACTGATTTCTTGCTGATGATCCATGGCTGCCTCTGTGAATGGCGGCACACATCGAATAATCGATTATTTATTCATACCACCCGCTGATTATTCGTTCATGAAAAATTGGAGTTATTCACATCCCTAGTAGCTGGTGTTAAACACCACTGTCACCAATAACAATGTAAATTTACTCACTCACAAGATTACATTATTTATGTATACCTTTATGTGTGTGTTTAATCTTTTCTTTTAGGGTCAGCCCAGCAAATAGAGGCTTTTGTGCGCCTGAGGGTGGCGTGCAAACATTTGTTTACCGGTGGAAGGGATACTGCCATTAATGGCTATCGGTGAGAAGCTCTTGCTGGATCCAATGTTGTTAAATAAATGCACCGCCAATCATTTGCAATGTTTGTAATTTGTAATGAACGTACGTGCATAATTTACTTATATTCATAGCACTGGTGGATGCTAGGAATGTATGAATGGTCTTAGATCTATAAGTCTATGATCTATGAGTTAAATAATATAGAGAGACGCCGAGATCGGTTATTGGCCTGTGGCATGTGCCACCGCGACCACTGACATACCATGGCATATGCCGTTCAGGAACCATAACTGCCGTTCAGGAACCGTAACTGCCCTTCAGGTGGAACGGCACATGCCGTTCTGAAACGGTAACTGCCGTTTTGAAACGGTAACTGCCGTTTTGAAACGGCACATGCCGTTTTGAAACTTTGAGTCGAAAGGCAGGTCCCTATATCTACCCTATTTCTATACCAAGATGATCCAGTGATATCATGCCGTATAGGCCCTATATGCCATGATACCACTGGATCATGTCGGTATAGAAAGGTTTATGACACTGGATCAGTGTTTAATGATAGGAACCTGTAGGCCTACTCAATGTTTTTGGTTAAACACCAATAAGAACAAATGCAAAACTTAATATTTGTCCTATTGAATAGTTATGAGCTGAAGCAGTCATACAGTAGGCCAGGGGTCGGCAATAGGCGGCCCGCGGGCCAGATGCGGCCCGCAAGCAAAATTATCTGGCCCGTGAGATCTTTTGAACCAGAGAAAAAAAAACAGCATTTTTTAAAAATCGGACTGCCAGTTTCAAAAATGCTCTTTATTATGAAATGTAATTTTCCAGAACAGAAAGAATTTCCAATCAATCTAAATGCTAGTTTCATCTGGATACGAAGTGAAGAAGCACGCGAGGTGCAGCGTGAACGCACAACATGCAAAAACAAATGAAGTGGACAGCGCTGGTTCTGAAATTCAAAACACAAGTTGTCATTCAAAAAACGGACACTGTGAAAAGTAAAACACGTGCGTGTTATTTAGCCCTTTATATAACTGTGGTGGCACCAAAAAATTAAACTGATAACACTGTCAAATCGGAGCAAATCCGAGCAAAAAAGAACGAAGCAAAAAAGCTAAAAAAAGCTACGTGCCAAAACGAAAAAAATACTTCACATGGTGTCTTTTTACAATTTATTTGTTAGCAGCATTCGTAGTGTTGATCAGCAGAGAAATAGTTCGCCAAAGACGTTGACGTCGCTTAGCAACCGAAGACGCTGGGGTTGAAAAGTCACAGGACTACTTGAGGAGTGATACCAGAGAAGTCATTATAGGCAAAAAGTCCTTTGTTTTCCATGCCCATGCAATGGAACGGAGCTGTGTGATTCCAGAAACAGGGGTGAGAGCAAGTGTGTTGACTGAGGAGAACGAAGCCTTGCGTCTTCAAATAAGGGAGTTGCAACACTAGGTGGAGGTGCTACAGCTACGGCAGCATTTTGGGATAGAGCATCTGGTAGGATCGGACGCGGACATTCGTTTCTACACCAGGTTTGCGTCCCACTCGCATTTCATGGCATTTTGGAGATTGGTGGAGCCTGCCGTGAACAGCAAGATGGTGAGGATTACTGTAACAGGATCTATGATATACTGTGCAGGTTTAATAGACGGCGACACTTGTGTTGCCGGTGTAGCCTTGGGTACTTTATTACATGCTTGTTTACATTTCAGGTGTTCACCCTTAAACCTTCCCCAACCTCCTTACAGGTTCCTACGCATATCACTACATCTCCCCCTTTTAGTGAAGTACCAGTAGTTTCCTTTTGTTTTCTTTGAGCATTAATAATTAACAATAAACCTACTCTTAATTAACAATAAACATACTCTCCAGTATAACATTTATCTTCAACACTATAAACCTGAGACAAACCCACTTGTGTGACGTGTCATCTCCTTTAACCAAAACCAAGAACACAGAACATATAATTATTATTATCATCATTCTGTCTAGGGGTCAGGGTAGACTACCTTATGACTCGCCCTGATCTTGTCATGGTAGAAGTCTCTGGAATGACCCTGATGTGGAGTCTGTTTCTTCGTAGACTTCCAGAGGGTAGGTCAACGTTGCAAGATCTTGGCGTTGGAGCTGGGCCACTGACAGTTCCAGACTGGCTTGTGTTTTTCACCCAGACGCTTTATCCTGGTCTGACAGTCTCCGGGACTCCATGGCGTGCAAAAATGGCCTTCAACTTCCTTTACATGGCCTGTGGTGGTGGAGGTGAGGTTGGCTACTTCAATGTAGCGAGAGAAGTAGTCAATTACCACAAGGTACATTGCGCTCTTCCACTGAAAAAGATCTGCTACAACGCGCTGCCATGGTGTAGCAGGTAATGGCGTCGTCAGCAGTGGTTCTGATGCATTGTGAACGTATTTTGCACAGATTACACAGTTTTCCACTTTCTGTATGTGAAGCGGAGTAGTCGCAGTCTGAATCTCGGAACGCGTGGGGGCAAATCATCAAGGTCTCTGCTGCTCAGTAGGGAGATGAGGGGTTTGTGGTCTGTCTGTATGAGAAAGTCCATCCCCACTAGATAAGACTGAAAGCGCTCACACGCCCCATGTCAGTCATCCGCGCCAGCGCCTCTTTTTCAATCTGGGCGTAACTTACGCTCTTGCCTCTGTCATGCTGCGTGAGATGAAGGCAAATGGACGCCAGTCCCCTGACGGTTGCTTCTGAGACAAAACCCCTCCGAGCCCAAATGAGGAAGCATCTGCTGCAACTTTTGTGTACCTGTTCAGGCAGTACTGTGCCAAGACAGCGGGTGAGCTCAGTTCTCGACGCAGCTCCTCGAATGCCCGCTGCTGCACACTCCCCCAGGCCCAGTCATTGTCTGCTTTCAGCAGGTCTCTTATTGGCTGTGTGAGCTCAGCTATACGTGATGAAAACTTTCCCACATAGTTAACCATGCCCAAAAATCTCCTGACATCAGCAACATCCTTAGCTGTGGGCATTTCTGTGATTGCCTTGATTTTACCTGGGTCTGCTTCGATGCTCTGTGTGCTGATGACGTGATCCAGGAAAGTGACCCGATCCACAGCAAACTTGCATTTATTGTTGTTGAGTGTCAACCCCTCCTTTTGGAGTCGCCTCAACACTTGGTGAAGCCTGTGGTTGTGTTGTTCATGAGACGTCCCAAAGACAAGAATGTCATCTGCATGACAGACGGTCCCTTCCAGTCCTGTCAGCATCTGTGTCAGCCGCTTTTGGAAGTGCTCCGGTGCCGATGAGATTCCAAATGGCAATCTGTGGAAACGGTACCTTCCAAAAGGCGTGATGAATGTGGTCAGCGGAGATGAGTCTGGGTGCAGGGGCACCTACCAGAATCCTGCAGTAGCATCGAGTTTTGTGAACACTGTTGCACCTGAAACCTTCGCCAAGGTTTCATCAACAGCTGGCAGGATAAGTCTCTCAGGGCAGATGTACTCATTTAGGTGGGTTAGATCAACACAGATTCTGATTTTTTCGTTGGGCTTTGGGTGCCACCACCATCCTATCCTGCGCACCAATCTGTGGGCTCGTCGATGGGTGCTCTTACTTCCATTTTCTTCCCATTCTTTTGGAGTTCCTCTCTTTAACTTTGTCCACCAATGGTAGTGGTACCCGACATGGCAGTGACAAAGGCATAAGGCTTTGGTGTCCTCCTTCAGCTTAATTTTGTACTCCCCTTGCAGGCATCCCAAGCCTGTAAAAACGTTGGGGTACTGGCTCTTGAAGTCTCCTGACAGCTCCTGAATGCAGTGAACTGGTCGCAGTAACTGCAGTGCTTTGATTGCTGGAAGGCCAAGCAGAGGTGTGGCCATCCTGTCTATTACATAAACAGGTTGAGTTGGGGTCCGGTCTTTGAATGTTATTGTGCCATTAAACTGACCTCTCACTTTAAGTGGGTTGTTGCTAGGTCCACATAGTGGCATCACCGCTCTTGTTAGTATGCCATGCTTTTTTTCTAAGTAGACTGTTGGTGAAATGGCTGTCACCTCCGCACCAGTGTCCAGCTTAAAGTTGGTTTGTTGCCCATTTAACATCAGCGTCTTTTTCCATGATTGCTGCTCACCTGCCGACACTGCTCCCAGGAAAACAGCTTCCACATCTGGCTCAATGAATTGTGCATCCACTCTGCCTGATCTGCATACAACTGCATAATGGCCTTTCTTATGGCATTTTCTGCACTCTGCGTCTCGTGCAGCACAGTTATTGAGGGAATGTGCAGGTGTTTTTCCACACCGGCCACAGCTCTCAAAGTTATCCGGTGGGCTTATTGAGAACAGGGACTCCATTCTTCCGTTTGCAGGCTCGCACGACGCCGTCTCTCACCGTCTCGCTAGCTCTCCGCTCTGCTAGTTTCTAACTGCTAGCTTAGCCTAGCTTATCCCCGACGGCATTTACACTACTGTCTGTTTTTATTTTCCAAACCACCTTTCAGGAACTCCGACGTCGCTTGTGACGGGATTCAGCACTTCTGACACCATGTAACAGGATCTATGATATACTGTGCAGGTTTAGTAGACAGAGACACTCGTGTTGCCGGTGTAGCCTTGGGCACTTTATAGAGTGGCGAAGTCACGCCCCTTCCGGTAGGGCTCATGGGACCTATGAGATCGAAAAACATGAATGGGAGTCAATGGAGAGAAAATAATTATCTTCTGGTCCCAGTCTTTATATGCCCTGGATTACACATATGTTGTTTGTGGATTTAAATGATAATTTTTCATGCAAAGAGTTCGACTGTTTATTGTACAATTGTTCAGATAAAGGCTGTAGAGAAAACACAACGAGAAAGACTACATATCGCCTGATGTCGCGTATGTGACGTCACGTCATCAGACTCAATCATCCTCACAGCGATTCAGTGCCAATCAATTAGATCAAGATGCCGGTGTGTTTTGTTCCTGAATGTACCCATTCCAGCAGGCACGGCTGTTCTTTCTTTCGATTCCCGTCCGATATGAAGACTCGGAATCGCTGGCTCAAACAGATCAGGTAAAGAAATATGCTTTTAACGATTTCTTGTGTGTGGATTTCTGCATGGTATGATGGTGCAGATCTTAATTACTCAAGGTGACATGTTAGCACAAGAGAAAAATTGTCCCGCTTAAATTATCTTCATTGAAAATCCTCAAGCCAGCGATCCTGGTGACAATCAAATATACACAGGTCACAATGTTATGACCAATCAGTGCAGAAAACCACACAATTCCAAAGGGTGCACATTGTTTTATAGCCATACGTTTCATCCAACTGTGTAAGAGTAACTTGACCTCAGAGTAGTGATGAAAGGTGGTGAGAAAAGGTTGTGAGCAACATGTAATGATAACATGCATTTCTTTCCTTTTTAATCCACTCTTGTAATCTTATATAATCTTTTAAATAAAATAAAATAAATCAAAATCAGACAGATCAGGGAGAGTCAAGAGTCGAAAGGGATCAGCAGCCAGCCTTGCATGAAATTATTCTGGATTGTTTGTTGCTTTGAGGGGTAAGTTAGTCCAATAACACACACGTGTCTGTATGATTACTGTAACCGTTTGTGAATCAGTCTTCAAATAGTTAATCAATAAAAGGGATTTACTCTTTCCTTTAAATAAATCATGTTCCCTTTCTCTCTTTTCGCAGGAACAGCTAAAGCCCCCTACCAGGACTGACGGACACAGGAATTTTCAGGACATGTTTTATTAATTCTACTGCATCAGTTAGCAGTCAGTTAGTGTCAGCTTACACAGCAGTTTTTAAAACTTAACGGTGACCAACTGGGCACAATCCATGAGTCTCGCAGTCAGGTTTATGTTTTCTATTTTCTTCTATCCTCAGCACCAGTGTGTTGGATTTGTATACCATTTCAAATAAATTAAGTTGACCGTAATTATGAGCTTCAGCTGCGTTTCTTTGAGTTAAACGTTTGTATTTAAAAAACAATTAGACAGACTTTAACAGAATGCAAGTTTACTTTATTCCCAATGTGAAAGATGAATCATTTACCTGCATTAGTGTTTATAACTTTGATTTTATTGAAATCTTCAAGTTCAATATTCATTTCAGATCAATTGTATGGGCTATGATTTTGTATTTTATCACCACACACTCAATTGTAAAAATCCTACTGATGTTTCAATGGCTTAAGTTTGATATAAAGCGTAATTGCTTTAGATTGAATTACTGTGTAGGACAAACGACTCGCAAAACAAAATGTCTTGTTCATGTCACACATGGCATGTCTCTTATGAGATGTTTGCTGATGTCCAAAGAAGAGTGAGAATTCTTTAAGAAACATTAATAAAGGTCTCTGATTTAACTGCTGTACATGGCAACTAAAATCACTGAATAGGATACATTACAGAGCCATCTTCAGACACACCACTTCGGGTCATGGGTCATGTCTTCACTGTCCTGGCACGAGTGTAAAGGGGAAATTAAAACAAAACACATACGCAAGAATCTACAACAGGACTGACACCACTTACTACAAATGATAACACACTGACCATGAAGGGTCCGTTTTTCCTCGGTTATCTTCTTTGTGTTGAAGGTCAGTGAGTGCCCAAATCAAAAGAGAAAAAAACAGTAAACCACTCACAAGTACACCATAGCACTGCTAACACTCAATGATAATAATTAGTGTTTTTTTTCCATTTTGTTTTGCAGACGAGCAGACAGGGAGCCAGACAAAAATTCGAGGGTGTGTGGCTGCCATTTTCTGAATGACAAAGAAAACGGCCCATGTCATTTCGAGTGGTCCAAGACAACCCCCAGCCATCCAACCCAACCAACTAAACAGTCCCTTGACCACACATACTGCACGGTGGGAGGACAAGATACTGCAGTGGATCCCAACGGAGGAGCGATGGAGGAGCCAGAGGACGTCGTGCCCCAAGAGTCCTGTCCGGTCAACAGAAAGGATGAAGGAGTCATCTACTCTCCTGCAAGACTCAGTGATGAAGTCATCCGGATGGAGACTGGCCTACCCGATAAGGCCATGTTCAGTAGGGTGGTGGGGCTGGTGCAGCGCTTGGCTCCATCGTCTATGCGGCTGGCTGGAGGGTTGAAGGAATGACGATGGAGTCCCAGGTGTTCATGGCGCTCATGAAGGTTCGCCAGAACTACACTCACCTGCACCTGACCCAGCTGTTCTCCTGCAGCACTGCAACAGTAGCAAATGTGGTGAAGACTTTCATTCATTTGCTACATAGGCTACTGTTCAAAACTATGATGGCAGCTGTGCCCAGTCGCCAAAAGAACAGGGAGAGCATGCCTGCATCCTTTCTGCCCTCTGCCAGCAACTGCAGGATTGTTATAGACTGCACAGACATTGCGGTTGCTGCTCCAAAGAAGATGGACAAGGCCAAAATGGTCTATTCGGCCTACAGGGGGATGCACTCCTTTAAAGTGCTAATTGGTGTCGCCCCTAATGGGGTGATAACATACTGCAGCTCCTTGTTCCCAGGCTCTGTTTCTGACAAGGCCATTACAATGCAGTCAGGCCTACTTGAGCACCTGGAGGCTGGTGATATGGTCCTGGCAGACAAGGGGTTCTTGATATCTGACATTGTGGCAGATGGTGTCTCTGTAAATATCCCTCCCTTTCTGAATAATGGAAAATTCACAGAGTGAGGTGAGGGCAACCAGGGAAGTGGCACGTAATCGCATCCATGTTGAAAGGGCCAATGCTCGCATAAAGGATTTTAGAATCCTCCAAATTATCCCCTCCCACCTAAGGAGTTCCGCCAACGTGCTTGTACAGCTGTGCTGCGCAGTTGGTCAACCTTCAAAATTCCTTAATTAAGGAAATCAGCAGCACCCTTTCTGTTAACTAATTGATTAGTAGCATGAAAGGCTCTCAGTGAGCTAGTTTATTTCCTTTGGAGCCAGGTGTGTCACCTGCCGCTATTCTGAATGTAATTAGTGTACATGGACCAGGTGGGGTGTTGCACCTAGTGAATCAGAATGTTACGATAAAGAAGGACGTGTTTACACTAATTACATTCAGAATAGCAGCAGGTTCAAACATGCCTGGCTCCACAGGAAACAAACAAGCCCATCGAGAGCCTTTGGTGCAACTATTCAATTGGTAACATTCCCCTCCCCCTGCAAATAAATGTTTTTTTATGACAAACAAATGTAGTCTTGACTGAATTGCTAACTCACTCCTTGGTAACTTTATGTTACATTTAGTTGGTATAACGTAATGTAAATGTTAATGACTCTTTCACATATTCCAAAATATTTTAGTTTACGACACCTAGTTTTTACCTGGATCATTGGCTTCCCTGATTACAGGTACTGACAGGAAACGCGACGTGAACGCTGATCCACTGTCTCCCAAAATGAACTGAACAAAATAACTGATTGAATATAAAAACAACTATTTACATATTATTTACAGATTCAGTCCTCTCTACTGATCAACACTGGGAGGCTGTGCTGCTGGTAGAACTCCTCCAGAACGACGAGGTTTTGTCCCCACGCAGGGTCTTTGGGGATTGGGATGACCAATGCCTCCTTCGTGGTCCACACCACAAAGTAGGACAGGTCAGTTAGGTGGAGCTGACCTTGGACCTGGTGCCAGTACGCATGGGTTTTCTTGAGGGCATAACCCTGCCCCTCCACAAACAGACAAAAAAATGGGACCTTGACAGCCTCAGCGTTGGTGGAGTTGCACTGGCTGTACGGGCACTTCACCTCAAGCAGGGCTGATGGTCCAACAAAACCGTCAGGTGACGCTCCCAGGATGCCTGATTTGCTCAGAGAGTCCACAGTCAAGCACCTCCACCTGACAAGCCTGTTGAAAGGCTTTCACCCACTCTTGCTCATTCATAACCCCCCAGTTCACAGAGAGCACACCATCCAAATTCTGTCCCCCAAGCAGCCTCTTCATGAGGGATGCACAGAGTAGACAGACAGGTAGAAGCAGACCACCGTGAAAGAACAGCTCCAAAATTGCTCGCTGTTAATCGTCCCTGTCTGTGCCGCTGCCATTGAGGATTTGTCCGTTGCCCCACGGTGGCTGTCTGGATGGCCAGACGTTGCTCCTCAGTGAGCTCCAATGCAGCAAGGAGACTCTCTAGCCCCTGACCTTTGAACTTCCTCACCAGCTCAGGCACAGTGGGAAGAGCCTGATGCTGGGGCTGGGGCTCTGGTGACAACAGCCATGCCATCCCGCACTGCGTACCCTGGAGCGCTGACCTGAACCAGGCCACATCCTCCATGCTGATTAGTCCTGGCCAGATGATCTGTAGGTGTCCTCCACCTGGGGGTACAGCTCCGACACCGGCAGTGTGACTTTGGGGGTGGAAGTCTTCTTCCACTGACACTCAACGTCGGTCACGCTGAGCTCCCGCATTGCAAAAATAGCAATTGTTGCTGCATGGCTGCATTTAAAAAACCCCAATGGGCATTCACAAGAGGACCTCAAAATGCTGCCATCGTCACGCAGGGAGATCTGTTAAAACAACACGATTGGCTATATTTACTCTTGGTGCATACAATCTTATCTAGCTTAATTT
>OLKM01002852.1:10000-36518 GCA_900291075.1 Melanogrammus aeglefinus | reverse complement strand
AAAATTGCTCGTGTAATACGTTCTGTCTGTCCGCTGCCATGAGGATTCTGTTCGCGTTGCCCCACGGTGCTTGTCTGGATGGCCAGACGTTGCTCCTAGTGAGTCCAATGCAGCAAGGAGAAACTCCATAGCCCCTGACCCTTTGAACTGTCCTCACAACCAGGGCACAGTGGCGAAGAGCCCTGATGCTGGGGCTTGGGGCTCTGGTGAAAACAACAGCCATGCCAAATCCCGAACTGCGTACACTGGGCGCATGACCTACGGCCACATCC
Organism: Melanogrammus aeglefinus; assembly: GCA_900291075.1. Lineage (NCBI taxonomy): Eukaryota > Metazoa > Chordata > Actinopteri > Gadiformes > Gadidae > Melanogrammus > Melanogrammus aeglefinus. Next base: position 36,246 of record OLKM01002852.1, on the reverse strand, counting down.
TCATGCTGATATTCTTGGCCAGAGGATTGTAGGTGTCCTCCACCTGGGGGGTACAGCTCCGGACCAACCGGGCAGTGTGACTTCCTGGGCGATGGTGGAAGTCTTCTTCCACTGACACTCAAAGTCGGTCACGCTTGAGCTCGCATTGCAAAAAAGTAGCAATTGTTGCTGCATGGCTGCATTTAAAAAAACCAATGGGCATTCACAGAGGATCTCAAAAATGCCTGCCATCGTCACACACCGGAAATCTTTTTAAAACAACACGAGTTGCTATATTACTCTGGTGCATACAATCTTATCTAGCTTACTTTACACTACAACAACGAGCAACTGCCAATTGCTAGCTTAGCAGGCTAACTTAGCTAATGGAGTCCTAGCACTTTGAGATCCATTTTTATGAAAATTGCTTTAAGCGTGCGGCACACAGAGCCAGCTCGCGTACCTTTCATGCGACGTGGATGCACAGGTTAGAAAGTTGCTAGACCAACCGTGTCAGAACTGCTCGCATAAATTGCTTACGCTGCTAATCGTCCCGCTCGTCTGTGCCGCTGCCCATTGGAGGATCTTGGTGTGCCGTTACCCACCGTGACGTTGTCGGATGCTTAGGACGTTTGCTCTAGCACTCTGTCCCTGCAAGCAGAACGGAGCGTTCCCTCTTCGTCCATGACTACTTTCCAAACTTCCTTCACAATAGCTCAGGTGCACACTGTGGGAAGTAGCCTGCATGCTTGGTCTTGGTAGCTCTGTTGACTAACAGGCATGCCAATGGCGTAACTGTGGTACCTGGGAGCTCTTCGACCTGAACCAGGCCACAATGCTCGATGCTGTATTGCTTGGCCAGGATTGTAGGTGTCAACTACTCTCTGGCGGTACAGCTCGACACTGCAGTGTAGCTCTGGGCTGTTTGGGCAGTCTTGTCTTGTCCTGACGCTTAACGTCTGGTCGCTGAGCTTCGCATTGCACAAATACAATTGTATGTGCATGGCTCATTTAAAATGTACGCGATATAGGCGATATCACACAGAGGTATGCTCGTAATGCCTTGCGTCCATCACTACGGGCCATACTTACGCGACTACAACGATGCTATTTACTCTTGGTGCATACAATCTTAATCTAGCTTAATTTTACACTTCACTACAGCACTATGCATTGGCTAGCTATGCAGGACTAACTGTCGCTTTCATAGTCCTAGTACGCCGAGATAACGTCTGGTTATGACCGATTGCTTTACAAATAAAATGTATTATTATTACTCACCGATGGCTTGTAACGCCGCTCCTGTGACTGGCGTGGACACAGACCGACAATTCTCCTAATCGGCATAACTAAGAACTCTCCACATGCCCCCGACTTATAGTGGTTTTCACCACCTTTTCTATGTTCTTTTATCCTCTCGCATTGAAAAAAAAGTGGGTGAAGTGGAGCAGAGAGATCGCCATCTCTGTGGGCCGAAGTTCCAAGTGCGGGTGTGGTGACGTAATATATCATATGCGTCGAGAGCAGCGAAGAGCTGTAGTTCACAAAAGCGGCCTCACATAAAACCTAAAATTATCAAACTTCTTCACAAATTTTTTTAGTTTTCTTTGCATGAAAAATTATCATTTAAATCCACAAACAACATATGTGTAATCCAGGGCATATAAGACTGGGACCAGAAAATAATTATTTTCTCTCCATTGACTCCCATTCATATTTTTCAATCTCATAGGTCCCATGAGCCCTACCGGAAGGGGCGTGACTTCGCCACTCTATTACATGCTTGTTTACATACGAGCTGTTCACCCCTAAACCTTCCCCAACCTACAGGTTCCTACGCATATCACTACAAATACCAGCGCCAAAACGACGGCATCTGCCAGCAGCAGCAACACAGTCTCTCACCCAACAATGGTATGTAGGCTAGAAGAGTTGTAGCCTATGTAACACTAAAATTGTAATTCTATAACATTCAACCTTTTACATTTTATTGAGTTAAATAATACGTGCAAAGGGGTTCTTCTGAATGAAGGTAAATATCTATGAGGAACGATAAGTTAATAATCATGCATCATTTGCACACTCATTCATAATGAAAGTTTATGGCACCTAAACTAATGGCACCTTCTGTTACATAGTGTGTTTCATAATTACCAATGCTTGGGATTTAACTAATTCAAGTATAATGCTACACAGATTACTTTTGTATCATGTCTTCTGATTAAACTCTTTAATAATAACAATAAGTAATTAAAATGTTAGTCTGCAAGGTTACAAAAACTTTTTTTATTTTTTTCAACAGAAACTTCCACCTATTGACTGCTGCTCTTCCTGATGCATCCGTCAGCGGGTTGACTTCTCAGGGACCTTGCAGAGAGGTTCAGTATCCACCGCAGCACTGCCAGTCGGATTGGGTCCACTTGGACACACTTCCTGTACTTTCTGCTGGGAAGCCAGCGTCTGTGGATCCCACCTGAAGTTGTCAGAGCTCACCTACCACCTGAGTTTTCTGCATTTGCTGACACACAGGTGGTGCTTGATTGCACAGAGATCTCCTGCAAAATGCCCTCTTCTCTTCTCCTGCAGAGTGAAGTGTTTTCAAGCTACAAGTCACATACAACATCAAGACAATGATTGGCATGGCTCCCCATGGTGCCATTACATTTGTGTCAGGGCTATATGCGGGATCCATGAGTGATCGGGAAATCTTCAAGCGTTCTGGAATTGCAAAGCTGCTGCAGCCAGACATGGCGATCATGGTGGACAAAGGCTTCTTGGTTGACAACCTTGCTGGGTGTAAGGTGTACTGACCTGCCTTTCTCTCTCACAAAAAGCAAATGAGTAGAGAGGATGTCAGGCAGATGCAGTCAATTGCACGTCTTGGCCGATTCATACCTCCGGATCCGGACGAAATACGTCCGTCCGCCCCAAACGTTGCCTCTGGAACTACCCTTCATGACTCTGTCTGGTTTCAGCGTTGTTGTGGATGTTACGCAATACATCCTCTAGAGGGCAGTGACTGTCGTTTCACAAAACGGCATCGACAATCGCAAACATGACATCTGTAGAGATGATTTTGCTTTGTGTCATCCGAAATCGGCAAAAAAAGTGTAGGCCTAGGCAGCGGTGGCATCTGACACCCCTCACCAACCCAGCAGATTATCTCCTCAAAATGTTGTTAAATGACCAGTTACAACTCATTGCCAAAGCAGGGGGAAAATAAAATAAAAAGGTCAGGTAAATAGTATCATATAAGTATAAAACATTAAATACAATATTTATACATATCAGATATTATACTGCTCTATCTATTTTCGCGAACGGTCTGACTTTTGACTCTATACTGCCGCCTCGATTTCCGGTGGTATTGCTCCGGTTCTCCCAGAGCACTCCGGATTCGTAAGCTCAGAGGCGACGGACCCGACGGACGAAACACCTCCGGGACCGGAGCGAAACGGTCTGAATCCGTATTTACCGTAGGGTGTGAATGGGCCTGACGGACGAAACACCTCCGGGACCGGACGAAACGGTCCGTATCCGTATTTACCATAGGGTGTGAATGGGCCTAGTGCATGTGGGAGGTGCAAAACTAAAAGAAGAAAGATAAGTAGATATTACCACACCATCAGCAACTGTGTACTGCCTAGGTTTTCTTTGTAGAAATGACGACCATGTCACTCACTCTACCTGGTTCCACACCCTATAAAAGTACATGAACAATAACAACAATAGTAATAATATTAAAATAATAGTATCACTTTGGTATTAAGTGCTTACCATAGTCCGTGGCTTATGCCATCGCTGCTCTGTTTCTGTGCAGCTAAGGACGGGGGGAACTGCCTTCAGTCTCAGGGTTAAGTAATGTGCCGTTTGAAAAAGAAGTCCAACATTGTGATTGCACAGGACTTTTCCAGCAACACATGTGCATTCAGCAGCAGCAATTGTAACAGGCGAGCTGTTTTCAAAAGTTATCTATAAAAGAAAACACAATTACTTACATGTCACGTTGAAGTCATTTTGTCACTACTATAAAAGAACACCAAATATTAGAAAGGTCACAGCAGTGCCGTGTTCCAATACCCGTACTGTCCGTACTACTAGCCAAAATTTGAGTACACAGTACGTTCCAATTCAGATCCGGCGAAAAGAAGTATACTTCAAGGACCCGGATGCCGTACTCAAAACGGGCTAATCGTGAAGTGTGGATCGAAGGACACTGCCCGTACTCAACGGCAGCCATCTTAGCTACGTAGCGGAAGAGGCGGAGCCAGGCTTAGCGCTCAACTCGAAAAAATAGACTAAGGGCCTGTCCACACGGAGCCGTTTTTTGGTTAAAACGCAGGTGTTTTGCATCGTTTTGGCCGATCGTCCACACGAATCCTGTAAACGCATCGCATGAAAACAGAGTTTTCTGAAACCAGGTCCAGGGTGAATTAAATTCAGAAACGCACCCCTTGAGTGTTCGTCTGGACAGCCAAAACGCATACTTGCGTTTCGATGATGTCATCGCCACACCCCTCGAGCGTAACCTCTTGTAACCTGTGACGACGTCTCATAACAACAACTATGGCCGACTACATGCTCGTGTTCCTGCTGGAGAAGATATTGTGCCTATTAGGGTTACTATCACAAAATATTATGCTCCTGTGCCACCACGCTGAGCAAAAAGACTGGCAACACGCCGTTATTAACTTGTTTATTTGTATACCAGCGCTCAAGCTTTTTGTGCATGCTCCCGCCTTCTTCCTCTCCGTTTCCGGTGAATTTCTAAAAAAAACAGCGCCACCTATGCGCCTGGAACATGAAGTAGCGTTTTTGAGTCGGTATTGAGATGGATCCGTGTGGACGCATATGTTCTTGAAACGATGCCAGGGAAAACGGAGAAAAAAAAGATAGTTTTGGTACGTGTGGACTTGGCCTTAAACTTGATCATTGATATCATAATATCATGACTACGACTTTAATAACTATAATCACAAAAGTAAACCCCCACTATAACTTAAATGACAGGTCCTTATGCTGCTGTTATATGGGCTACATTGGTAGACAAAAAAAAAAGCATACATGACGTTTAAATAACACCTACCCTAGCATTGTCTGTCTCCGTCAGGAGGAGGAGGTAACGTCGACGACGTCTGCGCATTCTCCACATTTGCTGCGTTAACGGACCTATATTGCACAACTAAAAAAGATGTTCAAACACAACGGGTACTTTATTCCACACTTCAAAGCGGGATGTTTTTGGCGGGTGACGAGCGGCGGCTGTCGCGATCGTCATTTCCGGTAAGTGCACCACAGAGTACTCGATTTGGAACAGCACTCACATCTGAAAAATTAGTGTACTCAAGTGAGTACGGATAGTGCAGAAAGTGTACTTCCTTTAAGTATACTCATGGAAGTACGGGTATTGGAACACGGCACTGGTTTATGGTTCAAGCAATAGTTGGTATGGAAAAAGTGCAACCATTCTGGTTTATTAAACTAACTGAACTGAGAGAGATAGAATAAACATCTAGTTCTGCTCAGTTTCAAATATTGTGACTTGACATCCACACAAATAAGCCGGTGTCACTTATCTCTGAATTGGCTATCAGGTATCATAGAAGTGTAACAATGTAAGAACAACATTGAACAAGAATAAGCCTAGATTCAGGGTACACTATCACATTAACACATTAACATTAACTCATGTTCCTGATGGATAGGCCTAAACAGGGATGGCCAAACTGTTTGTGCTTGCAGGTCCCATACAGAAAAATACACACTGTCCAGAACCATTACGAGGACCAGTTAAAAGTCTAACAGTAGTTGTTAAAACCCCTGTTCTCTATGGTACTCCAGAGTTATCTAATGAATGTCTGGGTAACATGTGCATGGAGTAATATAAGAGCAAGTTTGGCCACCCCTGGGCTTAAACGTATAACACCTAAACGTATGCTACACTTACCTCTTAAATGGAGTTCAGGAATCATAATAGAGTAAGAGCAGTGTAAGTTGAACGTTGAACAGGTAAGACTATCCAAGATTCAGGGTATACATTCAGCACTTACCTAACACTGACTTATGTACCCGACCATGGATAGGCTTAAACGTATATACTTGTACTCAGTGTGCGAAATACGGGGGGGTCCGGGGGGGCTCGACCCCCCCGATATACCAATGACACCCCCTGAAAGCCTCAAAAGCAACGTTTTAGGGGGGTCTCAAATTTTATCCAGAAAAATATGTAGCCTATATATTTTATCGTCAGTCATGGTCACTTATAAAGTTTTTAAGCTCACCATGTCCAGTATTCAGAATTCAAAACATTTTTTTTCCAAGCGGAGTCCTATGTGCGTATGCAAATTAGCCATGTTTGCCAAACAGAAGAAAGACGTAATGTTGAAAAGTCATAGTAAAAACGTCTAGTAAGCGAAAGCTAAACCATAGTGTATCACTCACACACTTTGGGTCTATTGTAACTCAAGGTAAGACGCTATCTTTTAAATCTTTGCAGTGACTGCATTGTGGTGATAGAACTGGGACATATAGGGTGCACTGTGCATTAGATGTGTGTGTGCGACTGTGCATGCATGTCCTTTCTGGCTGCGGCATACTGCATGGTTATGAAGACGTTGTGGTTAGTTGTGGTCTTAGTGAAGCAGCCTAGCCTTGCAAGTTGGAGTAGGCCTAATTGTTAACTTGTGTGTGTGAGAGAGAGAGAGAGAGAGAGAGCGAGAGAGCGAGAGCGAGCCTGAGAACCTGCCGTGGTGAGGTTTGTCTTGTTGTGTAAAATGTTGTCAGCATCCGCTGTGGTTGGAAAAATGTGCATTGTAGTATGTGTTAAATGATGTATCTGTCTGATCGTATTTGCTGTAGATGGTTAAATAATGTCACACGTTCGGTCATATTGCAGGCCTCATTCGCAAGTGCACTGATTGCGTGCCAGTCTCCAGTAGGCTATACGTGGCATTTATTCAGTTGTTGATTGCTCTTCAAGTTCTAACTGTGCCATATTGGTGCCAATTATTGTTGTGGTTTCATTGTAATGCACAACTTTGACTCTCCTTGTTATAAAACAGAGTGCATCCAGACAACTTTAGCCAATGTAGCCTCCTATGTCAGGACTGACATAGGAGGCTGCATTGGCTAAAGTGTTTCTTTACGAATAGGCTACTATAGCATATCGGATTATCAACAATTGTTGTGTGCGTGTGTGTGTTGTCATGTAGGCTATAGAATGATTGCTTGCATCCATGAAATATAGTAATGTTATAGGCCTACTGCAAATTGAGATAATTTAGATCGTATTGCGCAACAATCGGGGGATGGGGACCCCCGAATATTGACGGGTATTTCGCACACTGCTTGTACTCTAAGGAACAGGAACAGTTTCTCGGGTGTCAATGAAAGCTACGTTAAGGTTTATGTCAGCAAACTAGACTTATTTTCTATTCTGCATCCACATCACCAGCTCGAGCCACATTAGCAATCCAAAACTTGAACCATTAGGTTATGCATCTTTTGTTTCTCCCTACTCTGAGGTCGTGTGGCTTTTCACTCTTCCTGTAGGAAGAGTGAAAGTCACACTGACTCTCCCTGCTGGATCTCTGTTTGAAACTGTAGGAATTCGACATCATTCATGTTATTAGACATAATTTATGTTACTAAACAGTAATCGTAAACATTTCGAACACTGTACAGACGAACGAGGACCCTGCTAAATGGTAAATAACTAGCTAGCTAGTTGATGTATCATGGCTACCGTAGTGTTGTTGTTTCAATTTCCCTTCATAATTGTCTATGTAACTTGACAGATACACTTAAATCCCTTCTCCCTCTTGCTTCTGGGGGCAGAGCTCCCTGTCTGGACCAGTCGATGAATTTCACTTATCGAGATTGAAGGCAAATCCTGCAAGCATCTTGAATAAAATAAAGCCATAGTGTGGCTGCTTTCTCAATCACTAGCGCAGCGAGACGGGAAGCGTACCAACCCACACCGGAGTACGGAAGTAGAAAGAAACCGTTGGAGACTCCTGCACCTAGCCTATAAACTATAGCTCAATAGCCACCTAAACAGACCTGTTTAGGTGGCTAGGCTAATTACCGTCAACGGAGCAAGTCCGGCTGTTTTCAAAACAACAGAACGGACGAAACAAACGTATAAATCCCTTTATTTACGGCGTTATGTTGTGATATAGTGTCAATAAAGACCAAATACTGTATATATAGCTTTACATTTACGGCAATACTTGTCTTGAAATTATATTGAGGAGGCGGGCCATGCTGGTGTCACATAGCATTGTTGGGAACGGCAGTTATCGTTCAAGACATTCCACCTCAACGGCAGTTACCGTTTCAGAACGGCATGTGCCGTTTCAGAACGGACAAGTTTGTTTTTGTTTATCTGGATGATATCCTGATTTTCTCCCGCAATGTCGCGGAACACGTCACCCACGTGCGCTCGGTTCTCCGCCGCGTCCACGTCCATGCTACTGAAGCGTTTCTTGGGGTTCGTTCATCCTAGGGTTCAGCTCCATCACCACCCCCCTCTCGGCCCTCACCTCTCCCAAGCTCCCTTTCCGTTGGTCTGACGCTGCAGACCAACGGAGTCCTTCGACACCCTCAAGTCCTTCGACACCCTCAAGACCCGCTTCACCACCGCCCCCATCCTCCAGATTCCCGAACCCGAACGTCAGTTCATTGTAGAGGTGGACGCATCTGGTGTGGGAGTAGGGGGGGATCCTCTCCCAGCGTTCACCCTCCCATCAGAGGATCCACCCCTGTGCCTTTTTCTCTCGCCGCCTAACCCCCCCGGAGAGAAATTACGACATTGGCAACAGGGAGCTTCTGGCGGTGAAGCCAGAAGCTCTCGTAACACAAAACCAGATGCGCTATCTCGACAGTTCCCCGAGTACCCCGATGAGCCGACTGAAACCTCCACCATTGTTCCAGCCTCCTGCCTTGTCGCTTCGGTCACCTGGGTGATAGAGGAGGGGGTGCGGGCCGCCTCTCTTAATCAGCCTGGCCCCAGTTCCTGCTCCCCTGATCGCCTGTTCGTTCCGGCTTCCCTCTGCTCCGACGTGCTCCAGTGGGGTTACGCTTCCCGTCTCAGCCTCCTGCACCCCTTGCCCATTCCCCATCGTCCATAGTCGCATATCTCTCTGGACTTCGTGGCCAGTCTTCCTGCGTCCAAGGGCCACACTGTCGTCCTCACCCTTGTAGATCGGTTTAGCAAGTTGGCCCATTTCATCCCCCTTACTAAACTCCCCTCTGCCAGAGAGACTGCGGACCTGCTCCTCCACCACGTCTTACACCTCCATGGGTTACCCACCGATGTCGTCTCTGACCGGGGGCTCCAGTTCACCTCGGTTTTCTGGAGGGGATTCTGCAGTCTTGTCTGGGCTACCATCAGTCTATCTTCCGGCTTCCATCCCCAGTAAAATGGACAGACCGAGAGAGTCAATAAGGACCTGGAGACCACCCTTCAATGCTTGGTGAACCGCAACCCGGCCTTCTGGTCCGACCAAATGGTATGGGTAGAATATGCGCATAACACCCTCACCTGTTCATCCACCGGTCTCTCTCCCTTTCAGTGCACCTACGGGTACCAACCACCCCTGTTCCCCGACCTGGAGAAGGAGTCTTCCTGCCCCTCGGTCCAAGCCCTGATCCGGCATTGTCGACGCACCTGGACCCGGGCTCGCACGGCTCTCTCTAGGGCTGCAGGTCGCCACGCTGCCGCCGCCAACAAGCGCCGTTCGCCGGCCCCTGCCTACCGGCCTGGCCAGAAGGTCTGGCTCTCCACCCATGACCTTCCCCTTAAGCTGGAGAGTCGCAAGCTGGTCCCCAGGTTTATAGGACCCTTCCCCATCGCTCTTGTCATTAACCCGGGGGTGGTACGCCTTCGGCTCCCTAGGGCCATGAGGATCCCCTCGACGTTCCACATCTCCCGACTCAAGCCCGTCCAGGAGAGTCCACTGGCTCCTCCCGTTCCGCCTCCTCCTCCCCCTCAGCTTGTCGACGGTGGCCCGGTATACATTGTCCGGCGCCTCCTTCGCTCCCGCCGCCGTGGACATGGGGTACAGTATCTGGTGGACTGGGAGGGGTACGGCCCGGAGGAGCGCTCTGGATCCCAGCTCGCTTTGTCATGGACCCCCGTCTTATCTCTGACTTCCACCGATCCCATCCTGACCAACCTGCCCCGCCTGCCCGTCCGCCCGCTACAGTTCCACCGGCGCGTGGTTCTTCTGACCTGCCGGGGGGAAGGGAATCCGATGTCGCGTCCTCGTCCTCTATGGAGGACGCAATCTCTGAGGCCTCAGAGGAATTCTAACCCTCATACAGACCCCCTCCACCCTCCCTGTGTGATTTAGGACGTCTGGAGCCGTCCCTTGCCAGGGGGGGTACTGTCATGGTCCGCCCCTGGTGCATCCTTCACCTGTGCTCCCCCTATATCAGTCTTCTCCTTCCAAACATTCCCTGCCAGATTGTCTCTTGTGTTTCACAGTGCTTTCCCGCGACTTCGAATCCTGACCTACCTCCGATCCTGCCTGGTCTCTGATCCCTGCCTGTCTGACTATCCTGCCTGTTCTCTGATCCCTGCCTGCCTGACTGTCCTGCCTGCCTCCCAGCCCCTGTCGGTCTGTCTGCTCCTCTGCCCCCGACTCCTGATTAACCAGCCTGCCTCCCCTGCTTTCGACCCTTCGCCTGCCTGACCTCCCGATCGCCGTCGCGTCCCTGTCGGTCTGTGTTCGCCAATTCCCTACTGCCCATCTGCCCTCCCGTAGCCGACCTCTGCCTGCTGACTGCTCTCTGCCTGCTTATCCAGCATCTGAATAAACCTTTGTAACTGTTCAACGCTTGTTGTCAGTGCACTTGGGTCCTGCCAAACGCCGCCGTTACATGCCATGGTATGTCAGTGGTCGCGGTGGCACATGCCACAGGCCAATAAACGATCTCGGCCCTACTGATAATATATCCAAATGTGATAATGTATCCAAATAAATTATGTTTATCCTCACTTTCTTTGTCTTTTTCCCCCTGCATGATAGTAATCAACAATGCTGTAAATCTGATGCATAAATTAAGTTCAATTTCTCTTAGTTTTATAAAAAATGAATGGAATTTTTTTTAATAAAGAATTAGATCAACCGCAACCAAGCTTCCTCAAAGAGGCTCCATGCGAAGGAGACATGACCGCATTCATAACAGACAAAAGTCATAAATATCGATTAGCTTGATTGCTCACATGTTTTATTCATAAGCACACATGTGTTTACAAGCGGAAACGCAGTATTAAAAAGCGGAGGCGGAACCGCTTCCACACTACAAAGTCGTTCCACAGTCCGCAACGTTACAAACGCTAGGCACCACCAAGCCCCCAGGAACAGTGCATACTTCCGCAATCCACCAGTGCTCAGCGGCCAAGCCTGGTATTGCAGTCGTTTTAGCGGGCTGTGGACGAATCCCTCAATTCAAGGGGCCCAGAAGCAGTAGATATGCTCGTTCACGCCAATACAAGTGGGGAGCAGGAATGTGTCTCCGCAAAAAATGCCTGGATATCAATCAAAGGCTCATAATTATCTTTATACCATGTACTAAAAAAAATTAAGTTTTCTCTATTCAAAACGCCACCTCAAGCGTTTTATTAGCCGTTTTCTGTAATTATTTTTTGCTGGAGAAGAGGGGGTGGGCAGCTGAAAGAAGTGGTGGAAATGTGTTGTTTTCATAATATGTCATCTTTAATGTTCGAGCAACGTCATTTCTGATCAAAACTTTAACTGAACCCAATTACACAGGCCACCCAAGGGATGTCAACTAGGCTGTTATTTCATAGGTTTCACAATAAATGGAAGGAAACTGATAAATGTACATGATAAAAAGCACATGATAACATGTAGACCCACACTCAGTTACACAGTATGCAGGAAAATATATATAAGTTACTTGGCAACAGTCCAAGTGTGGAGCTATTTGTGTTGGCGGAGACAAATAAATGATTCAATAGAAAAACTGACGTAGAACTGTTGTATAAAAAAATATGCCATATGTACGATCGCAATCAATATAGTGTCTATGTGTGATCTTACTTAAGTGCTGATGAGAGATATTAACTGGTGTTCAATTTTACCTTCCCTATTACCTGACATTGGCAAGGCACCCCATAAGTATCTATCCCCCGAGATGGTCCAGGGAACCAGACTGATATGCCTTATTAAATACACTGAGGAGAGCATGTATCCAGCGGCTGTGTTCTGTCCTCCTCCTGCTCTCCCCTCAGTCAGGCCTGCATTAACCTGCCATTGGGCCCTGGGGGTGAAAGGTTTTGTATGGCCCCTGAGGGGAACTTACAATGAAGATGTGTCAATTATTAGCCACGACTGTGGCTGAGGTCTCAAGTGGCCACTGGGCCCATGAAAGGCCTCTGATCTTTTTACGCCCTTAAAAAAAAATCACATTGTCTTGGGCCTATACCGATTGGGGGGCCTATCATAAGCCAGTATTAAAAAAAACAGAAAAACAAAACATTTACTGCCGCTCATGATTAACCCCCTGATCGGCGTAGGCCCTGGGGCTTCAGCCCAGGTAAGCCCGTGCATTAAGGCGGCCTTGCCCTCAGTGTCTGTGACCCATCTGCTTGGTCACCAGTGTGTGGTAGAAACCCTTCTGGGCCAGCAGCTGCTGATGCGTGCCCTGTTCCACCACCACGCCGTCCTGGAACACCACGATGCGGTCAGCGTTCTGGATGGTGGACAGGCGGTGGGCCACCACGATGCAGGTCCTGCCCTGGCTGGCGTGGTCTAGGGCCTCTTGGACCACCTGGGGGAACAACGACACCATGACACAACAGGACACATGGCCACAAAGTTTGGGGAGCTCATCTATAGAAACATTTGCAAAGAGCATGGTTGTCCCATAATTATTTCAATAGAGAAGTGTATATATATATATATATATATAATATATATATAATATATATATATATAATATATATATATATATATATACTATATATTTACTTCTCTATTATATACATACATACATACATACATACATACATACATACATACATACATACATACATACATACATACATACATACATACATACACACATATATATATATAAATATATATACATGTATAGATGTAAATATATATATTTCTATACATTTATACGTATATATTTTTTTTTCAAATGCATATACCATTCTTTTTGACATTGTTGACAAACACACATACGTATATATATATGTAGATCTAAATAAAGTGCATTTGTTGAACTTTTGAACTTTGACTGCGTTTGTTTGCTGTCCTTTTCTCAGTGATCCGAGGCCCAGCGGGCGCCGCTCACCTTCTCGCTCTCTGTGTCGAGTGCCGACGTGGCCTCGTCCAGCAGCAGCACCTTGGGGTTGCGCAGGATGGCTCTGGCGATGGCGATGCGCTGCTTCTGCCCGCCTGAGAGCTGGGTCCCCTTGTCCCCAGCCTGAGTGTTGTACTTCTGCTCAACACACAGCGAGGCACATCGTTGTGGACCACAAACCAAGAGGCCAGCTTCAGGGTACGCACAGTCAACCGAGGAAGGGTAATAGTAATTCTGTACCGCTCAGGTTTGCAAGCTGTTTGAATTATTAATCTGGCTGTTGGTGAACATGAGCACATCCCCCACTGACCTGTGTGTATTCTTTAAAGGACTTCTCTGCTTATCCCAGACACTGACTCACACACAACGTTACCTGTGGCGGGCCGTACTGACAGGGGGTTATAAACATTACCTGTGGGAGGCCATACTGACGGGGTGTTACGTATTTTATTTTATTTTATTCTACTTTCTTCAAGAACACGACAGGGGGGTTATCAACGTTACCTGTGGGAGGCTGTACTGACTGGGGGTTATCAATGTAACCTGTGGGAGGCCGTACTGACTTTGGGTTATCAATATTATTTGTGGCAGGCCTAATGACTGGGGGTTATCAAAGTTACCTGTGTGAGGCCGTACTGACTGGGGGATATCTACATTACCTGTGGCAGGCCGTACTGACTGGGAGTTATCAACGCTACCTGTGGCAGGCCGTCGATGAAGCTGTGAATGTTAGCTGATTCGGCGGCGGCCTGTATCTCCTTTATGGTGACTGTGCGGGAGTTGTCTCCGTAAGCGATGTTCTCGGCCAGGCTGCAGTCGAACAGCACGGGCTCCTGTGACACGATGCCTATCTGGGACCTCAGCCAATGGATGTTGAGCATCTTTACATCCATATTGTCCAGTATCTAAGAGCAGAAGTGGATTAAGAGTTAGAGTTAAATGAAACGTTGTAACATTGACGGAACACTTCCATCCCATCTAGTCACAACAACGGGAGAAGAAAAACACAGCAGGGCCGGGGATGTTTCCTGTGGAAGTCAAGATGTTGTGATACTGATAACATTCACAATCCAGTGATAATAAACATTCTGATGCCTTCGCATCCACCACATAGCAGGGTTAAGCATAAGAGACACACACACACACACACACACACACACATCATGTTCCGCAGCCCTTTTTAAAGTTACTTATTAGATTACAAGATGACGTAATAAAAAAACACTAACATTACATAACAAAGAGTAATTTGTTATGTTCAAGTTTTCTTCTTTATTGTATGTTGACTTACTAGTGAGGGTTGATTTTGCTGTCCTTGTTTGATTGTTAGAATTAAAGATTAAAAAATAGTTATGGAGAGAGTAAGAGAAAGTCTAATAGATAGTGAGAGAAACAGAGAGAACACATGGCGATTAATTTTTTTTGCAAAATTACTTGAAATCCTTATCATAACCCACTTATAACCACTGAGTTAGAAGTACTCACATGAAAATTAAACAAGTCAATCATCTGTGGAACGGGCAGGGCTCGAAAAACTCCAGCCAATGATTTCTAGAACCACCGAGTGGCATTGGACAGTAAGTACGTCAATCAAACGGTCGTACTGCGCTCCCCCTCCCCCGCTCCTCGCGCGTGACCCCTTCGTGCACGTACTCAAAGCTTGTGACCCAGAGCAAGCTTCTGTTTGTTGTTATCCTGCGGTAGCTACTGGAGCTAGCTAACTAGCTAATGGCTTGCTCTCACGCATCTGTGTTCGCACTCGTGCATGATTAGCGCGTCCATGTACTTGGAATGGGTGGAGTCAGAGTCAGCGTTGAAGGAGAGGGGGTAGGACCATTTGAGTTGTGAATTTTTAAAATCTGCTGGCGTTTCGCAAATCCCATACCCAACCTTTAAGGGAAGAAGAAAGTGTGTGTGTGTGAGAGAGAGAGAGAGAGAGAGAGAGAGAGAGAGAGAGAGAGAGAGAGAGAGAGAGAGAGAGAGAGAGAGAGAGAGAAGAGAGAGAGAGAGAGAGAGAGAGAGAGAGAGAGAGAGAGAGAGAGAGAGAGAGAGAGAGAGAGAGAGAGAGAGAGAGAGAGAGAGAGTTAGATAGTGATTGAGCAGAGATGATGTTGTCCCATGTGCTTGAGACTGATGAGAGTGAGAGAGTAGTAGTGAGAGAGAGAGAGAGAGAGAGAGAGAGAGAGAGAGAGAGAGAGTGGGAGTATTGGAGAGACAGTACTAGAGAAAAAGAGAGAGAGAGTATTGGAGAGACAGTACTAGAGAGAAAGAGAGAGGAAGTATTGGAGAGACAGTGTTGGAGAGAGCGAGTCCTCTCACCACGGACCCCTCCAGGGGGTCATAGAACCTCTCCAGCAGCTGGACAGTGGTGCTCTTCCCACAGCCGCTGCTGCCCACCAGGGCCAGCGTCTCCCCCTTGCACACCTCCAGGTTCAGCCCCTGCAGGACAGGCAGTTCCGGCCGCGAGGGATACGTGAACCGCACGTCCTGGAAGCGGACGTTGCCGTCAAACTTGTCCTGGACGCCCAGAGAGATCGAGACGGAGAGAGAGAGAGAGAGAGAGAGAGAGAGAGAGAGAGAGAGAGAGAGAGAGAGAGAGAGAGAGAGAGAGAGAGAGAGAGAGAGAGAGAGAGAGAGAGAGAGAGAGAGAGAGAGAGAGAGAGAGAGAGAGAGAGAGAATGATTAGCATCTTGATTTATTCCAATTATGTTGTCCCCATGCTGCCTGTTTGTGTATGTGTGTGTATGAGAGTTTGAGAGAGAGAGGGAGAGTCCAGAGAGTGTGTGTGTCTGTGTGCGTGTGTGTGAGCGTGCGGGCCTACGTGCAGGCGTGTGTGTGTGTGTGTTTGGTGTACCGGCTTCTCTCCCCCCTGCGACAGGTTGTTGATGGCCGGCTCTCGCTCGATCAGCATCATGAGGTGGGAGGCGGAGATCTTGGCTTTAGCGTAGTTGGGCGTGAAAGTGTTGGCCTCCCCTACAGCCATGGCCCCGTACAGCACTGCAGAGAACACCCTGGGGGGAACACACAGGCAGAGAACGCCCTTTACAACTGCAGGAGCTAATGGTCAAGAGTCACAGAGAGAGAGACAAAAGAAAAGAGCAGAAACTTACCTTCCCAACCCTCTCTGCTTCCTCCCTCCCCCCTCCCCACTTTCTCCACTATTAAAGGCCTACGTGCAGGTTAACCGGAAGTTTTGATTAAGGGGTACATAAAGCACTCAAAATATGTGCATTCTTTATAAAATGTCTCCAAAATAGTGTTAAAGTCCAGTTTTTAGCGTTTTTGGCAGTAACGGGTGTTTTCTAACGCCATTTGGTGATGACGTCACGTTGGGAAGACGTGGTGGAGGGTAGCCTCAGCCTAGTACTAGAACAATGGCGTCTAAGAGGTGGCAAGAACCACAAATGACATGTATGATGGCCCACAGCAGTATAATTTCGAACCTGTCAGACGTGAGAGGGCCAATGAGGAATTGCCGAGAATTGATGGCGGTCAAAGCCAATTAAATGTATGGTCAGAGGAGAATGAGTGGAGAGTTGCTATCGTTTAGCAACCAGCAACGAGCGCTGGAGCTAGTCAATGAACAGCAGTGCATACAATAACGACACTTTTAATTATTTGTACTGTCAGTGAATAGCACCGAGTGAAAGTCAACATTTTCTTTATATCTAGTGACAGCGATTATGTCGTAATTACCGGTAAACTTAGTCAGAAGGTCTAGAAATAGAAGGCAAAATGCTAGCTATGGCCGCTAACTTAGCCTATCGGACAGCAATCAGTGCACTTGCAAATGAGTGCCTGCAAGTATAACCGATCGTGGTGTGACATTATTTAACCATCAATCTACCGCAAATACAACCCTGATGTACATTGAACACATACACAAAGCACACCGTCCAACCCGGCGGATACTGACAGACAGTCCACAACAAGCCAAACAGCGGGTGTGCTTCGCCTCTCTCTCTCTCATACTCTCGCACGCCCGTGCTACACAATCACTCCAACTTATCCAACTCCAAGGCTAGGCTGCTTCACTAAGACCACAACTAACCACAAGGCCTTCATAACCATGCAGTATGCCGAAGTCGTTAAGGACACGTGCACACACACTCATCTGTTTTATCATCAACATTCAGTCACTGCAAAGATTTAGAGACTGGCCTCTTACCATAAGATAGATTTGACCCAAAGTATGTGATTGATACAGTCTGGTTCGGCTTTTGCTTGCCATACGTTTTTAGTATGACTTCTCAACATTAGTCTTTCTTGTGTTAGGCGCACATGGCTAATTTGCATACGCGCACAGGATTGGCTGGCTCCGCAAGGCAAATAATATAACATATTTAATTATCTTTCTATCTGTCTATCTATCTATCTATCTATCTATCAACGCATGGGTCTAGTTTTACTGTGATGTTTTTTGTGTATGTCCAGCCAGACTTGTGGTCTCCCTTGTTCTGTGTGGTCTTGTAGGCTATACTGTGTGATCCGAATCACCTAAATGAATTCCTGACGTGTAGTTTGGTATTAATAAAGACTTGACTAGGCTATTTATCTATCTAGGCTATTAGTCAACAATTATTCGTCAAAGGTAAAGTGAATAGTGAGGAATAGACCCCGAGACTGAAGGTTTATTTGTTGGTATCAGCTGACATTTTGCGATGAAAACAATATCGAGTTTGAGATGTCAATCATGGGATATTGCCCAATATCCCGAGATAGCGAACCAATCAAATTGCGCCATCTTAGGAGGTTCACGTGTAGCATATACTAACTATATATATAATATCTATGTATTTATCTATGTATCTGACTCTCTTACTAGTCTCTACTGTCAAGGGTCTCAATGCGGCTTTGGTCCGTGTCTCCCCAACGTGACGTCATGCAATGCATTCTGGGGGAAAGGAGAATCAATAGAAAACCGCTAAAATAGTACCTACTTTTTCGTATAACATTCCGTTTTGTGATACCTAACAACATTAAACACAATAACAGTCTTTAAGAAGTGGAGCATCCACGCACCTGTTGTGGAGCTCTGATAACGATGTCTGCGCAAATGTGATTGACAGGCAAAATGGTTTCCCCAAACCAGTCTTGAGATTAGCTGGGAGGTATCAAAATGGTCTCATACAAAGGCAGGTACTTAGTCAACAGTCAGGCAAGTCAGTCATGTCTCAGGCAAGTTTAGTTAACGGACGAGTTCATGTGTTCATGTTTTATTCATGTTAGGTATAGTCTCGTTTGCCATGCCATTTAATTACAAACGACATGACCGCCAGTAACATAAGGTTATCCTTGCTCACTTCCAGTTGAATGAGTGGCCTCCCTGTAGATATGTTATAAGTCTGCGTGGTGAACCGTGGTCAAAACAATCACACACAAAATCAGTGAAAAAAAAAACGACAGAATTCTATTTTACTTATGTGCAGGAATAGTAAATGAGAACACTCATTCAGAGCGTTTGGATCAACAATGCCTACAGATGGTCTGCGCAAATTGGGGTTTGGACCCAGGGCCTTTCAGCTGGGGGTGCAACCCTCTAAACGCTAGACTAACCGACTGACCAGGACCACATCCACTCCTTATGTGCCAACATCTTCAGAAACATAACAGGTTACACAAGGTTATACTGATGTGTGTCACTGTGTGTCCATGTGTGAGCATGTGTGTGTGTGTATGTCCATGTGAGTTAGTGTGAGCGTGTGGGTGTGTGTGTCCATGTGAGTGGCAGGGAGCGCGCGTGTGTGTGTGTGTGTGTGTCCCTGTGACCATTTGTTAGCGTGTGGGTGTGTGAGGCAGGGGCCTTTCACCTGGAGATAAGGGCAAACACTGTCACGCTAGGCTGCCCAAAGGTATCCATGTTACTGATTACATTTTGGAAGTGTTCATGGTTATATGACCAATAAAATATTTTTTTCGCTGTACAAAGGTCTCTAAACCTTGAGTATCTACTGTATGTTTACATTATGTTGTGCCTTGATACCCACCGATGTCTCCTGTTTTATGCTTTATCACATGACGGAAGCAGCGATGACACAATGCCATCTGCGTGAGAACTCTCCATCAAAGAGGAGGACTACAATCCTGCTAATGTGTCTTTGTTTCATTCATTCTTGGGAGTTCTATATCTGTTGACCTTTGGACTTTATTTATACTGTTATACAACTTAAAAAATATGAATAAACTGGAGCATTTTTTTTTTATATTTAAATTGTGTTTGTATTATACAGTAGGGTTTTATGAATATCTCTTTCATTACCCAGACACGTCCCTCTGATATTCTTGAATAAAGGCCTGAACCTTTGCATAGTTTGGAGGAGGATAATGATTAATCTCAGCACACCGTCTGTCGTAAACCTTCCACCTTGTGAACTTGAGTCCTGCTCAGGATCTCCTGAGCATGTGTTATAAGGTTCACTATCACATGTCATTGGACGGTTTGGATGGGGAGAGGTCAGTGAGGGCAGATAGTTCATCATGTAAGGGATAATGTAAGGGATAATGTAAAGAACCCCAGTCATTATCAGGAAACTAAGCCCCGACAGGGCAAACTGAAGGGACCTGAAGGGGCTTATTTTCAAAAATGACCGGCGACATTCTTCTTCAAGTAACTTCACATGGTGTGTCTTTGTACAATTTATTTGTTACCATCATTCGTAGTGTTGATCAGCAGAGAAATAGTCCGCCAAAGACGTTGACGTCGCTTAGCAACCGAAGACACTGGGGTTGACAAGTTACCGGACTACTTGCGGAGTGATACCAAAGACGTCATTAGAGGCAAAAAGCCCTTTTGTTTTCCTTGACAGCGGTCAAGCAACGGTGAATTATCAAATATGAATTCACTGCCGGAAGTTCTCAAGAGCCCATGCAAGTGAACGGAGCGTTCCGCGGCATTGAGAAGACCCTTATAATAATCAAATGTAAAGGAGCCAGCCTGCTAACTCACAAAGCACCAATCTACTCCCCAAGCTAAATTAAAAGATGCTGGCCGATGAAGGTGTTGTTACTCACAGTAGTACGCTTTCAAAGTCCATCCTGCCCACCTCCACGAGCCAGGCACCAAACCGGAAGCAGCCAGCGTAGGCAAAGTAGATCATGGCTTGTGAGAAGGAGAAGGTGAAGCCGTAGATGTGAGCCTTCTTCTTGGAGTTGCTATGGAGAGAAACGTTTATATTAGCATCTGTGCAAATACGTCCAGGCCGATGATAGATCCTGAGGTAATAATGCGTACTTGTAAGGGACCAGTAGGTTCTCCTGGTATAAGGACTCAAACTTGGGTTCTCTTGTGAGGGACGCCACGGTACGGATGTTCTCGATGACCTCTGTAGCGATCTGGCAGATCCAAACCTCATTATTATGGGACTCAGACAGTTTGTGTTTTTCTGTAAGTTTGTGTAAGGCTCAGAGCCCAGACCTTGCCAGCCTTCTCGAGCTCCTTCTTGTCTTTGGTGGCGTGTCCACCCAGCATCCTGAGCTGCACAGCCCCGGCCAGCGCCATGATGGGGACTATGGACAGGAGGAGTAGGGTCATCTCCCAGCCATACACAAAAGAGATGACCAGGCTGGTGCCCAGGTTAGCCACGTTCTGGACCAGCGTGGCCATTCGCACCCCAGTGGCCTGAAGACACATCAAAGAGGAGGCATGTTCAATTTACTCCAAAGGGAAGTAGATGGCCCGGATAGAGCTTGTTTGTGTGTGTGTGTGTGTGTGTGTGTGTGTGTGTGTGTGTGTGTGTGTGTGTGTGTGTTGTGTGTGTGTGTGTGTGTATATGTGTGTATATGTGTATATATGTGTGTTTGTGTGTTCTAGTAGGTGGGTGTGTAAGTGTTTGTAGGTGTGTGTGTTGTGTGTGTGTGTGTGTGTGTGTGTGTGTGTGTGTGTGTGTGTGTGTGTGTGTGTGTGTGTGTGTGTGTGTGTGTGTGTGTGTGTGTGTGTGTGTGTGTGTGTGTGTGTGTGTATTTGTAAGTGTAGGTGTTTGATCATGCTTCGGCAGGACTTACTCCTTGGACTTGGGCTGCGTCTGTTGCTAATCTGGTAGTCAGGGAGCCCACACTGTTCTTTGGATCATCGTACCAACCAAGGTCCTACAGAACGGTAAATGGTTGAATGGCAGCCGATGCTACTGAACTAAGGGTTTTTCAGTCATAATCCCAGTCAGATAGAAGGTAAGGGATTCCCATGAATAATAAGAGATAATAAAATAACAATAAATAACAATCATGGCTTATTATTATTAACAACAGTTTAAAGCATTACACTTTACAGTGGCTTCAAAGGTGCACATTTGAGTCCCCACCTGTCTCATCATGGCTGTGAAGGCCCGGAGTCTCAGCTTCATGGTCAGAATTTCACCTGCCTTTCCAAAGCAATAACCCTGGGGGCAAAGTTCACAGCTACGTAACAAAGCGTTTTATAGTGTGTGGCCTCTGAGGTGCTCTCTATTACAGCCCCTTACTGGATGGATACATGTGCATTCATGTGTGTTTGCATGTGGGTTTGTGTGTTGAACTCTGTGTTCAGATACAGAGATAACCAACAGATAAGACTGTTGATGGGCGTGAGCCGACATGTTACCTGGAGGAACAAAGTGAAAAAGCTAACGACACCGATCACTGCGAACAGGATGGAGAATAAGGCCGACTTCTCCCTGACCACGTCCTTGTCGGGCTCTGAGAACACCTGAAGAATCACAAAGAGGTGTTTAGGTCGCGCTCAGCGCTGTGAGCACTGAACGGCGAGCAATGGATGAGAGAGTGAACGCACAGCGACGATCTTGGAGAAGAGGATTGCGAAGAGGGGCTGGATGGCTCCGTTGATGGTGGCACAGATCAGGCCCACCAGGATGTAGGGCCACTCGGGGAGGTTGAGCCGCAGCACCTTGAGGAAGGACACGGGGGGGACGTCCTCATCCTCCTGACAGACACACAAGAGAGGGCTTGAAGGGAAGATAGAGCTCTGATAGAAAACTAAGGGCGCACTCACACGAGGCAAGTTTGCCTGTTCCGTGCTGCAGGAAGATTCAGCACGATTCCCCCCCCTCCCCACTCCCCCCGCTGGACAGTGGTCACACTGCTCCCAAAGGCCGTGGCCTGGGCACGAGTGCTCCTTCATACATACGTCATCACGTCGTAATACGATAAATACGTCATCACCAAGCGTCCTCGCCGCCATAACAACAATGGAGAACAACAACGTGAATGCACTCGACTTCACTATCGCACCAACGTAAACCCACTCGTGAACCGCTTGCCGCCATTGTTTAAAATGATTGTTGTGGGGAAGAAGGGCATGGAACCTATAAAGAAAGAAGGGTCGCGCAAGGACTAAGTCATCTAGCTCACGTTGCGTATCCGCGCTTGTGCGTGTGTCATCTCATTAGCATCTGTACTTTGGCCACGGCACACCTCTCCCAAGTGTGCCGTGGCCAAGGGACTGTTCCGTGCTGAAATACGGATGGCCTGGTCACACGAGCCAAACTTTCTAGACATTAGTATGCAAATGAGCTCGGGCACAGGGCCGCGGCCCTAGTGTGAGTGGCCCCTAAGAGCCTGCTCATAAAGGTCAACTGAATTGAATAAGCCAGTGAGCAAGTGAGCATTTCATTGAAGCAAAAGAAACAAACAATTCCTTTTTGTCCTTATCTGTGTTCCTTCCATCCATCTCACCTCTTCGGTCTTCTCCTTCTTCTTCTGGTTCTTCTCCACCACTTCCTTCTCTCCCTCTGAGCCGATGAAGGAGGTCGCCTTGGTGGTCTTCCTCTGATGCAAGGAGGACTCTGAGAAGGACAGGATGGAGGGGCTCTTGTGGTCCATGGCCTGCACCTCCTCCTCCTTCTCGCCACCCTCCTCAGCAGCCTTGAAGGTCTGAGGATCACACGCATAGGCTGACCTTTTCCTCATGACAGAAAAAATCTTGCCCAAATTCACATCCTCATCCATCATTCCGTGTGTGTGTGTGTGTGTGTGTGTGTGTGTGTGTGTGTGTGTGTGTGTGTGTGTGTGTGTGTGTGTGTGTGTGTGTGTGTGTGTGTGTGTGTGTGTGTGTGTGTGTGTGTGTGTGTGTGTGTGTGTGTGTGTGTGTGTGTGTGTGTGTGTGTGTGTGTGTGTGTGTGTGTGTGTGTGTGTGTGTGTGTGTGTGTGTGTGTGTGTGTGTGTGTGTGTGTGTGTGTGCGTGTGTGTGTGTGTGTGTCTGTGTGTGTGTGTGTGTGTGTTACCTGCGTTGTGACCAGGGTGTGGTACACTCCCTGTTTTTTCATCAGTTCACTGTGCGTTCCCATCTCCACTATTTCTCCATTGCGGAAGCCGGCGATGACGTCTGCGTTTCTGATCGTGGAGAGGCGATGGGCTACGACCAGCGTGGTGCGACCCTGTCGGACCTGAAGATAGAACCAATAATACGCTGGTTGATTCCAGTTCCGTGAGATGCAGGAATAAATCCCATATCACTGGCATCAATCGTTTATGTTATCAGACACACGTGTTGGTCTGTGTTTACATGAATGCATGTCTGTGTGTGTGTGTGTGTGTGTGTGTGTGTGTGTGTGTGTGTGTGTGTGTGTGTGTGTGTGTGTGTGTGTGTGTGTGTGTGTGTGTGTGTGTGTGTGTGTGTGTGTGTGTGTGTGTGTGTTGTGTGTGTGTGTGTGTGTGTGTGTGTGTGTGTGTATTTGTGCGTGTGCTTGTGTGTGCCTGTGTGTGCGTGTGTGTGCATGTGTGTGTGTGTACGACGTGTATTCCCATGCCTTGTCGAGGGCCTCCTGCACAATGGTCTCGCTCTCAGCATCGAGGGCGGAGGTGGCCTCGTCCAGCAGCAGTATCTTGGGGTTGCGGATGAGGGCTCGGGCGATGGCGATCCTCTGCTTCTGGCCCCCGCTCATCTGCGTCCCGCGGTCCCCCACCAGGGTCTCGAACTTCTGCTCCATAACAAATCAGAAACAGGGGTTTATTTCTTGTTTTATTTGCTTAATCCTTGACTATAATGTGATCACATGACTTTAAAACTAGATAGCATTGAACTGTAAAAGTCAAGTAAAGACACTTTCATCCAAAAGCGACTTAATGTTGCTGTAGATAAGATTTGAAAGAGAGCAGAAAAGAGCGGGAAAAAAGATTTTGAAACTTAACAACCAAAACAAACGTGCCCTCCCTCTCTGCTCCCTCCGACCCGGAGGGAGCACGTTTGTTTTGGTTGTTAAGTCAACAATTTGCTGGGACGAAAAGCGTGTTTCAATAACATCCGGCCGTCCTCCGGGAAGCAACAACACAACAACACAACGCCACAGCACCACAACACGACGGTGACGTACGTCGGGGAGGGACATGATGAAGTCATAGGCGTTGGCCTCCTTGGTGGCACGCTCGATTTCCTGCTGGGTGACCTCGGGCCAGCCATACCGGATGTTCTCTGTGATGGTGGTGGCGAAGAGGACGGGCTCCTGGCTCACCACGCCGATCTTTTCCCTCAGGAAGCGCACGTTGAGGGAGCGCACATCATGCCCGTCGATGTGCACCTAGGGGTGGGGGGGGTTTAAGAGATAAGAGAAGAAGGGGTCTGTCTATGTGCCCCTGCACCAGTGTGACAGTGTGACAGTGTGAGTGTGTGAGTGTGTGTGTGTGTGTGTGTGTGTGTGTGTGTGTGTGTGTGTGTGTGTGTGTGTGTGTGTGTGTGTGTGTGTGTGGGGGGGGGGGGGGGTTGAGGAGTTGTGTGCGGCTGGACCAGTCTTACCGAGCCCTTCTGGGGGTCGTAAAACCTCTGCAGCAGCTGGATGGTGGTGCTCTTGCCACAGCCGCTGCTGCCCACCAGGGCAATGGTCTGGCCCGTCTTCACGCTCAGCGACATGTTGTTCAACACCTACAGGCAGACAGCGGTCAAAGCATAGCGCTTTGAAATGAAGCAGGGATTTCTTGAACGGGGCAATGTCTTATGAACGTGAGCTGGTGTCGGGCGACCTCACCTTGACGTCGCTCCTCGATGGGTAGTTGAAGTGGATGTTCCTGAACTCAATGTCCCCTCTGATGGACTCAGGCCTCAGGCCGCTCTCTGAGTAGCTGTCAATGCTCGGCGTCTGGAAAGCAGCAGGCAGCGCTGTATCATTACGGGAGTCTGACATCCCTGCTTTCCTTGTTCAAGCTTTAAGGGGACTATTATCCACTCTTATCCAGGGGTCTCTCTCTCGCTCACTTTCTCTCGAACTGTTTATTTATTATGATATTCAAGAATAATAGTAGTATTCCACTGGTTTCAACAGGAAAACTACCACCTTTCTCACTTCTCTCCCTCTTGCCCTCTGTTTATCTATATCCTTATTTTCTTGTTCGCTCTTGCTATCTTATCCCATCTTAACCTCTTTCTCTCTCTTTTTCTTACTATCTCCTGCTCTCTCTCTCTCCATCATTTCTTAATCCTCTATCAAGTTTCACATCAGAGTGCTTTGCTCTCTCTTTCATAAACATTAAGAAACAATAGAAGGAAGAGTGTTGCCTAGCCAGGACAATGTGAGCAGATTACGTTTGTTTACTGAGCTCACTGTGTTTCACTTTTCCTCCCTGCTGTTCTTTGCAAACACACACATGTACGCACACCTACACACGCGCACACACTCACACACTTGTGTAGCAGGCTGTACGTACGTGTCTGTGTTTGATGTAACCCTCTGCTTGATGACTAAGGGCCCTATGGTGTATTTAGAGTGTGGTGTCTGGGTGAAACAGGCCTATTTAAACTAAACACAGCCCCATGCTACAATAAGCACTGTTGCCAGGAACGACCATACAAGTCCTTATGTCAAAGGTCATGTTGACAGTCATTTGGACAATTATTTCAAGGTCTATCTGTGAGGTGTTTGCTGACACACATGAATGAATTGTTGTAAACTTGACCAAAACTATTTTAATCTTTATGAGACTTACTTGGTATATGTGAAAAG
>OLKM01002852.1:0-5000 GCA_900291075.1 Melanogrammus aeglefinus | reverse complement strand
CTATAGCTGCTATGGTGCAGTGACCACGTAGGTTTGATTGAGGTTCTCTCTTCCAGCTCACTACCGCTCTGTCTTCACTATCCTGAAAAAATAGGTGCGTGTGTGTTTTTGTGTGTGTGTGTGTGTGTGTGTGTGTGTGTGTGTGTGTGTGTGTGTGTGTGTGTGTGTGTGTGTGTGTGTGTGTGTGTGTGTGTGTGTGTGTGTGTGTGTGTGTGTGTGTGTGTGTGTGTGTGTGTGTGTGTGTGTGTGTGTGTGTGTGTGAGTATGAGTGTGTGTTTTTGAGTGTGTGTTTGTGAGTGTGTGTTTGATGCAACGCTCACTTCAAACACTAGGCAGCTATTATGTTCTCACAGCAGGGGACCGGAGAGGTCCTCCCTAGCACGGAGAGGATGCTCTCTTACCCGGGCCCGCCATGTCACAAACACACACACACACACACACACGCACGCATGCACGCACACAAACTAGCAAACACCAGCATGCTTGCAAGCTAGAATACACTTAGAATGCTGCTTATTACTACAGTAATATCCCTGCAGGGCCAATAGTGTATTGGCTACAATGGGATGGGTGGGGAACCTTACCAGTTCGATGGGGCCCACCATGGGGATTTTCTCTTTCTTTTTCTTCTCCTTCTTCTTTCCCCCCACATCGTTGTCTAGAGTCGTCACTAATGGCCATATCAAAGTTATGATAATCACCATTCACAAAATAGTAATATATCATGTTTAAATCCTCTAAATGTGGATATCATAATGGTTTGAATTTGTATTGACAAGAGAGAAAGAGAGAGAGAGATTTTAATACTCATTAAATTATTAATGGTGCAAATTGTATTCTTACTAGTAAGAACTACATTTTGACTAGTAGCCTATGAATTATTGAATGAATTATTTCTAGTAAAAGTTACGGTAAATCTTTTTGACTAATTGAGCTCAGCTCGGAGCGGCGGACCATGAGAGCCAACGGCCCGCAGAAGAGACTCACCCCTGTGCCAGCTCCCCATTCTGAAGAGGTAGCTCGGGGTCGACCTTGTCCTTCATGTCTACGACCTGTCACAAAGAGTTGAACCAAAGGCTTCACAGAGACTCTCTTCTTACAAATACATAGGCATATGGGTTACTACAAAGGTGGCTTTTAATGTAGGCCTACATGTTGATCATTGATTGAAAAATGTAGACCTAAACTGAGCTTTTCTACCATTTAAAAAAACGTTTCATTTTGAAGCTAGATTATGCAAATCTCATTTCTAACTGTGGTGTTATAATATAATAAGTGCAGGCTTCACGACCGCACCATTGTATTTCATATGAATCCATAGGATCTCTAGGAAAACATGCTAATATTCATTGAAAAGCATTGTTAGGAAAACTAGACGTTATAAGCTCTCTCCCCTTTTAAAAACTTTTAAAGGTCTAAAAAGGACAAAAATGAAAATGTTGCTGTTTTATAAAACCTTGTCTGTAATGGATATCGGTGATGGTCTGATGCCTATATGCTCCACTTCTCTACCTCTCTCCCCCTTGTGTAGCGATCTTGTTATCTTTTTAGCAATTAGTTGATTTGATGTATTGTATTCAACTGTTATTACTTATATTTCTGCTGCCGTCTTAACCGGGACTCCCTGAACTTCAGTTATATATATCACAATGCGATCATATCTTTATACGATATAAGGTTTGACATTAAGGTTCCGTACCTTTGATAGGAATAAAAACCTGACAGCAAAGAAATACGCGCCACTCACCGGTACTCTCCTGCTGCCTCCTTCTGCGCGAGACACAGATGTGGACTAATAGAGACACATCGAGCAGCAGACCTCTCTGAGCAGCCCTCCTCACCGCCTATCGGCTCTCTCTCTCTCTCTCTCTCTCTCTCTCTCTCTCTCTCTCTCTCTCTCTCTCTCTCTCTCTCTCTCTCTCTCTCTCTCTCTCTCTCTCTCTCTCTCTCTCTCTCTCTCTCTCTCTCTCTCTCTCTCTCTCTCTCTCTCTCTCTCTCTCTCTCTCTCTCTCTCTCTCTCTCTCTCTCTCTCTCTCTCTCTCTCTCTCGCTCGCTCGCTCGCTCTGTGGGACGTTTAAGATCCGGGGCTTTTTTGTAAACAAACATCTAAAGTTCCATTCAAGATATTTCAGAGTAGAATAAATACCAAGTGAGACAGAGAGAGAGAGACTTACATTGTGTTCCACATGATATTTGGGTACTGCAACATTCCTGTGAAAAGTAAATGCATCTTGTTCAACTGTACCATTTTTATTATACAGAAGTTATTTTGGCACTGTCCTTAGAATTTAAAAGGCAGCATGTTTAACTGCACTGTTTTTTTTATAGAGACTTTTATTTTTGTTACTTAAGCAATATGTGATATTGGTTTTATGCAACATTTGCAACAATTCCATCTAAGCATGGATAAATGTTTAAAACTTAATACATGTGAAAAAGACACTTTAATGTCTCAATTTTTCATTCTGTCTTGCAAAGCAGACTGGAGCAGATCATGAGGATCCTTTGCACACCTATACATTGAAGCAGAAATCATTACAAATCAAATCGTTTTGAATCGAAAATCGTTTTGAATCGAAAATCAATTTTGAATCGAATCGTAGCCCCAGAAATTGGAATCGGATCGAATTGTGAGATAGTAAAAGATTCCCACCCCTACTAAACAGTCTGGTTATGTTTTTAAACTCTTTATTCTCTTGCCATTGCTAGATAGGACTAGGCTACCTAGTGACGGCTCTCTCTCTCTCTCTCTCTCTCTCTCTCTCTCTCTCTCTCTCTCTCTCTCTCTCTCTCTCTCTCTCTCTCTCTCTCTCTCTCTCTCTCTCTCTCTCTCTCTCTCTCTCTCTCTCTCTCTCTTACCTTTACCTTATACGATATTTCTCACCACTTGTTCCTCGTGTGGTTTGATCTGCAAATTGTTAGACGTATTTTATGTATTTTTTTGCATGTGCATTTTTTTGTCAAATACTTATGAGTATCCTAGTGTTCTGAGTTAATTACATTTAGTGGGTAAACTGTAGGCTACATGGAAAATATGTTTCATAGCTTCACAGGAGCCTGCTACCTTTGTCATCTAGAGATGTGAACACAAACAATTGTTTTGTAAACCTAATCTCACCTTGGGGCTTGGTTGCACTGCCATTTGAAGAAAAGACTATTGTTATTTGACTGCAATTGTTCTAATACAGTTTGACTTATGGGCAAAAAGTAGTCATGCGAAATTCATTCGAAATTACATTTTTCCAATATGGTCCCATTTGAAAAAGGTTTGGACACCCCTTCATTAAACCAATGCAGCATGAGCTCGGCCTGGGCATCGGGTAGCGGGAGACCTCTGCTGGTGAAGCTTAGAACATGTATTAGGCAAAAAAAAAAAAAAACATGTTTAGCGTCCTGCCTTTTTCAAAAAAGGAAGGAGGAGGCCACTTCATTCTTTTTCTTTTTTTGTTTGTAAACAATGTCGCATCACCCAGGGGCACTTTCCGGCGCACAATCTGGCGTCTGTTCCCCAGATCTCTGTTTTTCTCTGTTTACATGCAAACGTGAAAACTGAGTTTTCCAAAATCTCCACCCTGGCCGGAGTTTTTAAAAAGCATCGTTTTCAGGGCCGTTTTCTCCGTTTGCGTGTTAACGGAGGGTGCAAACGATGGTTAATGTCTCAGTTTTTAAAAATACCCGGGTACGTATAAACGGGGCCTCAGACGCCTGAAAGGGTGCCGGTGTCGTGCCAAAAAACGACTGCCTGCCAGAAAACGACTGACCCCAGCGGGAACGCCCATCGGGGTGGTACCTACATGCCCATCGGGGTGGTACCTACTCTCTCCACAGCAAAAGACCGCCTCCGACGGGAACGCCCACCAGCGCCACAGCAGAACTGCATGGATACGTTGTATTGAGGAGTAGTCTGTCGTTCCTGTCGTAGGCTACAACTTGTCTTTCAATAAACCATCAGGAGATTAATTTTGGCGGTATACTTTTATTGTTGTTGTTATTTCTGCTGCTGCTGTTGTAAGATGATAATAATAAAGTAGTAGTACAGTAGTAGTAATAATAACGACGGCGTTCCCGTCGGAGGCGGTCTTTTGCTGTGGAGAGAGTAGGTACCACCCCGATGGGCGTGTAGGTACCACCCCGATGGGCGTTCCCGCTGGGGTCAGTCGTTTTCTGGCAGGCAGTCGTTTTTTGGCACGACACCGGAAATATCGAGCTACACACCCCCTCTGTTGATTGGTTGACAGAATCGTCACTTCTATTCATAAAATTGTAATGACCACGGACGGAAGAGGCAGTGAATGAAGGATTGATTAGACAGAGATTTATTATGGGCCTACCTAATAAACCGTTGGAACACACAAGACCCGAAACCAAACGGCAAACGGCAACAATCATTTTCTCCTCCATGCTGCAGTTCACCCCGGACTGCACTGCACTGAGTTTGACGGTTGAACGCTCAGAACATGTCGCGTTAAACGCTTGCTTGGGCGAACAAGCCTCTGCGCTGCTATGATGTCACAATGTTTATGTAGCTGCCGCGGCGAACGACATCCGGCCTACCATGAAGGGTACTGTCGGCGGTGGAAACGCGTCCTCGGAACTGAGCTGGGCTATACCACCCCCTCCCTACCGGACTGAGGCGAACCGTACCGTACCGCATCCTGCAGTGGAAACGCGGCATAAGTCTTGCCCTGGAGGCTCCCGGTTCCCTTTGTATAATGTCTATGGGAAATAATAACATGTTTTTTTTTTAAATGATTGTACGTAACAAACTCTGGAGGTGGCGAAGAAGTAAGAAATACAACATACTTTAGATATTAATTCATTTATTCAGTCTGTATTTGACTTTTTTTTAGCAATAAAAACGATGTTAAAAAAAAAGAAAAAAAAAAGGAGGCGGCGTCCAAAATGGAAGCGGGCGGGGATGCTAAACAGTAATATTTTTTTATTTTGCCTTAAGAAATGTTAAGTAGAATAATAATTTAAACGAGAATTTCACCGGTGGA
>OLKM01002851.1:42068-52378 GCA_900291075.1 Melanogrammus aeglefinus | reverse complement strand
GGCGCAGATATACAGTGCCGCCCCTAGTTATGGTTTATGCCCCCAAAACCACAAAATGTATATACTCATATATATATATATATATGATAAATATATATATATATAGATATATATATATATAATTAAGGCTATAATTATATATTATGCGTGAAGAGGAATCGAGAATCTCCGAAATTCAGCATGCGAAAGCGGCGCATCAGACCCATAAACTATAAAGAATGACGTCATCTGAAGGGGAAGAACGTTTGCGTGCTGGTTTGTGTCACGTAAGTACAGTCTCCTCAAGTCTCTCGCATTTGGCGTGAGACGCACGCAATTCAACCCATGCACATGCTCACACGCCACACTTAATTTTAATATTTAATTAATTTAATATTAAACCAATGCATTTCAATCAGGAGATTTTTTTAGACTTCAGAAGGGCTCTATATCAAACCCTTGTTCTATTTTCCACAGTTTAGACTTGTAATTAATAAGTTTATTTTGTAATCAACGTAACTCTTTTTTTTTATCACTGTCTGGTGGCGAGTAGGCCTATGTACTGCGCAGAACGAAATGTTTTATTATATATTTTGGATATTTTATATCTCGAGTGTTTCTCAGAATATAAAGAGGTGTATATATGTATATATATATGTATATGTATATATATATATATATATATATATATGTTATATATATATTATATATATATATATATATTATATTATATATATATATATATATATTGAAATCACATTCCACAGACAAGAGCATTCCACAGCATTAAGAAGAGCCGTGCCCGAAGGCGTAGTGATAGTTCACGTGTGA
Organism: Melanogrammus aeglefinus; assembly: GCA_900291075.1. Lineage (NCBI taxonomy): Eukaryota > Metazoa > Chordata > Actinopteri > Gadiformes > Gadidae > Melanogrammus > Melanogrammus aeglefinus. Next base: position 51,568 of record OLKM01002851.1, on the reverse strand, counting down.
TAGGCATAGGCCTATTACTAAAAAACTATTATATAGCAGTTATTAACTACACGTGAACTTAAATTATACACGTCAATATGATCTAACGAGAATTTATATGTAATCATATGATATAATATAAATATGATATAATCATATAATGTTATATGTAATCATATAGCCATATTTGTTATTTATCCTTGTTGCCCCGGATGCACTGCAGTGCGTCGTCACCGCAATAGAGTGGCGAAGTCACGCCCCTGTTGTTTGTGGATTTAAATTATAATTTTTCATGCAAAGAAAACTAAAAATGTTCACGGAGAAGTTTGATAATGTTATGTTTTGTGTGAGGCCACTTTGTGAACTACAGCTCTTCACTCCTGTCAACGGGAATGATATAACGTCACCACCACTCTGGTACAGACATTGCGATCTCTCTGCTCCACTTAACCGCTTTTTTCCAAAGGGAGGATAACAGCATCGAAAGAGGTGAAAACCATTATGTTTTCTCTACAGCCTTTAACTGAACAATTGCACAACAAACTCTTGACATGAAAAAATTATCTTTAAATCCACAAACAACATATGTGTAATCCAGGGCATATAAAGATTGGGACCAAAAAGACAAAAAGACAACAGGTTTTTCCCATTGGATTTTGGACTATTGCAGAAAAAATTGCATCTTTGAAGCACCTCAAAAACTGAAAATAAAAAAATAAATAAAAATAACCGTGCTCCAAAAGAACGAAATGTAAACCAATGCATTCTGAATGGGAGTGTTTCTCCGACTTTTCCATGCTACACAGAACGGAATGTAAACCCATGCAAATAAAGACTTCATGGTCATAATAATTTTAAATATCATTAATTTCCTGAGTGTGTAGGGTGGTATTCTATTTTTTTCAACGGGGCTGCATCCAGTCACTTGACCGTCATGGTTGCTATGGTGGTTGCTATCGACCGCCCCCTCTAATCCTTACATGGCTCTAAAAACCACGCGGCAAAGGAGCTGCCGTCAATTCTAATTCTTCTATTTTTTAAAGCAAAACACCAAGCTCATTGATTTAACGAGGCAGGGTTATTTGAAACAATTTATTAAATAAATATTTATGAGAGGTTATTCCTTCTCCTGGGTTTGCTCCCTAGTGTACACCCCTACTGTCCACAAGCATCCCCCCCCTCATGGATTTGGAGAATTGTTGCCACGTCCCAGTCGTGGAGGTATGATATATATGAAAGAGGGCATTCAATTATGCTACAATGATCAATTAGGAGGCCGAAGCCCTAAAGGAAGTGATGCAATAGGTGACTGAGTCGAGAACCTTTAAGTAAACTGTACCTTGGGGTCTCTTATATATCAAAGGGGGTCTCAAAGAACGCATACGCTTCAACCTGTGGCTCCAGCCCTACAGGAAATGACTCAGCAAGTGCTCCATCTCGTTGCACCTCACCGAAGATTTTGGCCTGATGGTTCTTTCCAGACCTACACCCTAGCTATCCAACATGGATTTCTGAGAATCAGGCCTCTCTTTAATAATGACAAAAAGTTATGAGAGAAATACACATTAACTTTTTGTTATCTCATAAGCGGCGTGGTGCCGGCTCCTTTTGACCTTTTGACCCCAAAAACAGTTTTTGAGATAAGAAAGTCCTACCGCCCTGAAATTTGAATACCTTATTCTAGGGCCTGGGTGGAAGGCCCTAGAATTGGACCCCTTCCTGCCCTCGGGGTCCGACCGGGCCAAGTTTCGGTGCGGGGGTCCCAGTTAGGCCCTAGAATAAGGTATTCAAATTTCAGGGTTGTAGGACTTTCCTATCTCAAAAACTGTTTTTTCACCACATTCTGAACCTTTAGGTCTTGCAGGCAACACTTCTGAGGGGCTTTGTCCAAATGACAGTCCATTTAGGAAAACTTTTTTTCTCTAAGGGCTAGAACTCCAAATCTCAGATATGTCGTTCTCGGGGCCCCGGGAAATGTGTGTAAACATTTTAGCATCCCTAGCTATCTCGAAAAGGCCGGAAAAGGTGACCTCCAACAGTACAGTAAATGTACATAAGACAGAGGGTTAGTTTCTAGTCCCCACATTTTTTGTGGGATGGAGGTGTACATTTGTGGCTTAAGGTGTGTAGACACAGCTGGCCTGTGGCCAAGTTTTTGAAGTCTGGGGTCAAAAAGTCAAAAGGAACCGGCACCACGCCGCTTATGAGATAACACAAAAAGTTAATGTGCATTTCTCTCATACCTTTTTGTCATTATTAAAGAGAGGCCTGATTCTCAGATATGCATGTTGGATGGCTAGGATGTAGGTCTGGGTAGAACTTCAGGCCAAAATCTTGGCAAGCGAGCCGCTGGGTGAGGTGCAACGAGATGGAGCACTTGCTGAGTAATTTCTTGTAGGGCCGGTGGCGTAAGAGGGCAAACAAGATGTCCTTCAACATCTACGCTTCCAGGCGATTGCAACGGTGCCACACATGAACACATTCAAACATGTTTAATGGTAGTAATTAGCTGTCGAAATTGGAGGCCTTAATCAATAATGACCAGCTATTGATTTGCTTCCCGATAAAAGTTTGTGACAAATGACATGTTATTTAGCATCTACACATTGAGCTGAGTCCAATGACACCAAGCATGACACTCCACGGCCCTACACGGCCCCCAACACTACACGGCCCCTATATTTTACATGGTACACCTATGGTCTAGGACATGATCTCGGTGTGGAACAAGGTCGAGCTTGATCTCATTGGACTCAGCTGCTAATGTAGATGCTAAATAACATTGTAATTTTGTCAGAAACCTCCATCGGGAAGCAAATCTATAGCTGGTCATTATTGATAAAGGGCCTCCAAAATCGACAGCTAATTTACTACCCCTGAAACATAGTCCAAATATGGTCATGTATGGCACTGTTGCAATCGCCTCGAAACGTAGATGTCAAAGGACACCTTGTTTTCCCCGTTACAGGAAGATATCTTCATGGAATATCTATCTATTTCCTAACCAAGCTAGTGCGGTTAGGAAAGCTAACGTTTACGACAAAAACAACACAATTTACGGCAGCTCCATTGCTGCCTTTAACCAACGTGGATTGCCGAGAGTGACGTGACGTTGACGCAGGCCCATTGAAAAGAAAAGGCCCAAAAAACGTAGGCATATCACATGTTTAAAGCCGTTTTTGTATTTAATTAATGAAATATTAAAATATATTATATATATATACAACTATTTCATTGTAATATTCTATCTATAAGTAGACCATAACTTTTATTCAATTATCGTTATAACAAGATCTGTATCTGACCATTGAAAATCCACTTCCACCAATGTGGATTAACCAAGTTCAGGTATAACCAGACAATATAACAAATATTTATAACATATAAACTAGGCTATACGTACAGCATATCATACATTTGGTTATAGGCCAAATTCGGTTTAAATGTTACCCTCTGCTGGCCCACAACTAGATCGTTGCGTCCCTAGCAACCTGACGTCGTTGAAACATGCTAGGGAGACCATAAAACTAACTATCAAACTAAAGATCAGACACATTCACTGACTGAAGTAAAAAGTATATTTCTCGCTAGAAATGTTATTAGAAACACGTTTAATGGTGAATCTGTCCTAAATAATATTGATATATATATATATATATATTATATATATATATATATTATATATATATATATATATATATATATATATATATATATATATAGTATATGTATATATATATATATATATTGCGACTTTATCTACCTTTTCATTCCAACTTGTGTACAGACCTGGAAAACAAAACTCTGATGCTGACGGACTGTCGCGCAGACCCCATGGCGAACTGTCGGACGATTCCAAGTCGCAGAAGCAGAGGGAGCGTATTTGTCAGTTCACTCTCGAACATGTTTCTGACCCAGACAACATCGACGCTGTTGACCAAGCTGTTGTTCAAGCTATTTGTGAGAGGCAGTTTGTCTACAGTGACAATCTTAGTGTTCATGGTGGTGCTACTTTGGTTGAAACTCTTACCACCTCCACAAGAGCCGTACCTGACAGCTATGGGAAAGAGGATCAGTTTGGAGGATTGCCATTCATCCCTTACTTAACTGAGGTCGAGTTAGCGAGCAAACAAAGAGAAGATCAGTGTTTGAGGCATGTCATTCACCAACTTGAATACGGGGAGAAGCCACCCCCCACACTACGGAGCGAACTTCCAGAACTCCCACTCTTGTTGAGAGAGCTACAGCGTCTTGAGCTCCTCAATAATGTGCTTTACCGAAGACGGCAAGTCGGCTCTCAGACTACTTATCAGCTGGTCTTGCCAGCTGAGCTCTGTGAAAGGGTCTTGATGAGCTTACATGATCACATGGACACATCGGTGCTGATCGCACCCTACATCTTGCCCGAATGAGGTTCTTTTGGCCCAAGATGGCTTTAGATGTTGAAAAGAAGGTGAAAACCTGTGGCAGATGTGTGCGCCGAAAGTCGATGCCAGAGAAAGCGGCACCGTTAGTCAACATCAACACTACGAGGCCTTTTGAGTTACTTTGCATGGATTTCCTTTCCTTTGGAACCCGACAGCAGTGGAACGAAGGACATCCTCGTCATCACAGATCACTTAACAAAGTTTGCAGTTGCCATTCCAATGCCCAACCAAAAGGCTTGAACTGTTGCAATTTCATTGTACATTACGGGTTCCCAGAAAGACTTCATAGTGATCAGGGACCCGATTTCGAGTCTCGCATGATCAAAGAACTTTGCCAAGTGGCCGGCATACAGAAAGTAAGGACGACGCTGTACCACCCTGTCGTGGTAACCCTGTCGAGCGATTTAATCAAACCTTATTGAACATGCTAGGTACCTTGGAGAAACAAGAGAAGTCTCGGTGGCGTGAATTTGTAAAACCCTTTGTCCACGCGTATAATTGTACAAGGAGCGAGGTGCAGGGTTCACGCCATACAAACTCATGTTTGGCCGCCAGCCTCGCTTACCAGTCGACCTTGCTTTTGGTTTGCCTGTGCAGGGTGGTCAGCACACGTCACCCTCTCAGTCTATTCAGACTCTTAAGTCTCGTCTTCAGGAGAGCTATAAAATGGCAACAACAAATGCTGCAAAAACAGCAAGCCGAAACAAAACAAGATATGAAAGGCGTGTTGTAACGGCTTCAGATTTGAATGTTGGAGAGAGTTCTCATCAGAAATGTGTGCTTATGCGGAAAGCATAACATTTCTGATAAGTAGGAAGCAACGATCCATGTTGTGGTACGTAGAGCTGGAACACTCCCAGTGTACACGGTCAAACCCGAGAACCGTGAGGGTCCTTTAAGAACACTACATAGAGACTTACTACTTCCATGTGGATACTTGCCAACTGAGGATGGACATCCTGTCCCACAGTCTGGAAAGCGTAGGTCATCCACTCGTGCAAACCCTTCTCCAGATGGAACAACCCCCTCAGACGAGGAGGAAGATGAGGTCATTCCGATCTACTGGTTCAAGGATCTTGAACCAGTAGATCGGGTGTTCAGGTCCCAGCTTTTCAAAGCACAGCTCAATTTGGTCCAGGGGTGTCCCCTGAACAAGACAGCTAGCATCAGATACTTCCACTTGATCATCTTGTTGAGAGCCCTCCAAGTGTTCAGCCTGTGGATCACTTACCTGAAGTTGACAAACAACCTTTTAGGCTTGACTGTACAACAGACTTCCCCCTGATGCTTGATCAGCCAAGTGACATTGAACATTCAACTACTGATAAAGCCGCAGCGGCTGAACCGATCGGTTTGACTGAAAATGGCAGTCCTGACACACAGTGTGACAAACTTCCAGATATTCCAGATGACACTGGTGACCATGAGACAATAGATACATGTGCATCTGAAACACATGAGCATGAACAGGTTAGTTCCGTCAAACGTTCAACTCAGTCTAAGGACCAACCTAACCGACTCACATACACAGAACTGCGTAGTCCATTGTTAGCTATGGTGCAGTCATTCCTTCGTGGCTTATCCACAGTGGTTGACACTGCTTTGAACAAGAATTCTGTAGGCTCCTCTTCCCAGATAGTAACTACTCAACCTTAGCCATGTCCTGGGACGTGCATGAGCTCAGGGGGGGAGAGTTATTCAGTTGAATCAGTGTGTGAGAAAGATAGCTGGCATTTATAGGGTTAACTGGGGTGCAGTGAGAGCATAGCGTCAGGACATCACGGGTCACTTGCGTTGCAGTTGCGCACATCACTCTGGGAGACGGTTCAAATGAGAGGAGAGACCTCCCATTCTGCTGTGCTTTCCGGTCAGAGACAGAGCAGTTGCCATAGCATACTGTGGCACAGTTGGTAAGGATGCTCTCGATGATGCAGCGGTAGAAGTTCACCAGGATCTGAGAAGACAGATGTGCCTTTTTTAGTTTCCTCAGGAAGAAGAGACGTTGGTGAGCCTTCTTGATCAGTGTAGAGGTGTTGAGGGTCCAAGAGAGGTCCTCTGAGATGTGGACACCCAGGAACCTATAGCTGGTGACACGCTCAACCTCCGTCCGGTTGATATGGATGGGGGTGTGTGTGCCACCTCTAGACTTCCTGAAGTCCATGATGAGCTCTTTCATCTTCTTAGTGTTGAGAGCCAGGTTGTTGTTGGCGCTTCACGCAGTGAGGTGCTGGACCTCCTCCCTATAGGCCGTCTCATCGTTGTTGCTGATGAGACCAATCACCGTAGTGTCGTCTGCAAACTGGAAAATCGTATTGGAACCATGTATAGGTGTTAAGTTGAAGAGGTGAAGAGGTGAAGAGGGAGTAGAGGAGGGGGCTCAGCACACAGCCCCGTGCAACGCCAGTGTTCAGGGTGAGGGTTGAGAAAGTTTGGTTATCCAACCTGACAGACTGTGGTCAGTTGGTAAGAAAGTCCTGTATCCAGTTGCAGAGGGTGGTTTGGAGGGGATGATGGTGTTGAGCACTGAGCTGAAGCCAATTCATAAGCTGTGGAAAGAATTGAAAAGAAAAAGGAGTAAGAGTCTGTTATTCAGTTGAATTAGTGTGTTGGAAAGATAGCTGGCATTTATAGGGTTAAATGGGGCGCAGAGAGAGCATAGCGTCAGGACATCACGGGTCACTTGCGTTGCAGTTGCGCATATCCACTCGGGGAGACAGTTCGAACGGGAGAGAGACCATACCATCGGCTCTGTGTGGAATGCTCTGTCCGAAAAAATAAACTATCGATACGTGGTTTAGACAAGGTGGAAAAGTTGGAATTCACCGCGAGCTGACTTCTAGAGTCCTCGTTGATGTTACCCGCTCGGCGGTGAGTTTATTGTGCATTTGAGGGAAGAGTGTCGAGTTAAAAGTAGCGTTAGCTGGAATCCTAAAAGTAGATGCTAACTGCTAATTACTAACTTAGTACTTTGTGTGTGTGCTTGTATGTGCTTGTATGTACACGCGCTTGCACGCCTGCACCGTGTGTGTGAGTATTGTGTGTGAAGGAAAAAGAAGGGAAATTTGTTTTATTTCATTACCTTATTTTATAAAGCTATTGGAGAATTTTCTTTTTGATTTACACTGGTAAAGTAGGCAGACCTATAAGAAAAGTGAAAATAAATATTTCTGTATGTTTATTTAAATGTGTATACAGTAGGTCGAATATATGTTATTGTTTATTTTAACTAAGAATAGTATGGCCTGTATGTATTTTATATTATAACTGAAATGAATGAATGTGGCCTGTTCTAATAGGTCAGGTTTTTTGAGAGGATGAGAGATTGATGACACTTGATGTCAGGGCTGGACTGGGAGAACAAAACGGCCCGGGCATTTTTTTGGCTCAGACGGCCCACATAATTAGCGGAGCACATCTGCCATTAAATTGACGTAACTCATGTCTTCTATAATGTACAAACGTTCTGGCCTAGTGGAAAAGGTGGCACAATTTAACTAAAAAACTCTCTTTCAGGTACCAAAAAAAACACCAGGAAATGTGCAGTGACTTCACACTCAATTGTTTATTTAAAATGAATCTATAAAGACATTGTTGTCATGATAGCTGGCAGAAAACCCTGGACGTTGAGAGAAGAGAGCCCCCTGGCAGCTGCCGATGAACTGGCGTTATCTGCTCTCTTCAGTCCAATCAGCTCCTTGGACAGAGGAGAGAGGGCGGGGCGCACAATACCCACTCTGATGTTAGGCACATACAACATCAGATTTTTACACGCTTTTTTGTCGTGGTAATGTGGAATATGTTTTACTCACTTGGTGCATAGCCTGTCTGCGCTTTTCAAGTTCCAATCAGCTCCTTTGGCACACACACTACAGTCAATCAAACACTCATGAAACCTACAGATAGCCCACACACCAACACACACACACAGAGGGGGGGGGACATTACCCACTCTGATGTCAGGCACATACAACATCAGATTTGTAACACTTTTAATGTTGTGGTAATGTGTATATGTTTATATGTTTACTCACTTGGTGCATAGCCTTGTTCTGTCTACACCGATACTGTGTCCTATCAAAACTCTCATGAACCTACAGATAGACACACACACACAACACACGACACACACACACAACACACACACACACACACATCACAACACCATCACACACACACACACACACACGAACACACACACACACAGAGACGAGGAGGGGTTGCAGGCACACTGGATGTTAAGGCACATACAACTCATAAAAAATCTGGTTTTGCAACACGTTTGTTATGTTTCTCTGGTGAGTTGTCAATGTTTTCTCACTTGGTGATAGCTGACTTCACCGGAACCAACGCTCCACAAGAACCGCGTCAATCCAGTGTAGAGAACTATGCTAATGTGAAGCCCTAGAAGGGGCAGGATTTCATAAAGAGGAAGAAAAAACACAGAGAAGTGAGAGTTGAATACATTACATGTGTGTGTGGTGTGTGTGTGTGTGTTTGTGTGTGTTTGTGTGTGTGTTGTGTGTGTGTGTGTGTGTGCTCTTGTGTGTGTGTGTGTTTGAATCAGTATGATCTTTGACTGTCTCATAAATCAGATCGTCTGTCCCATCTCCAAAAAAATCCTCACAATCCAATCTCGACAATCCGAAATGGAACCCTAAAAACAGTAAAATTAACAGAAAAGGATGTATGCATGTTAAAGGGGGGGGGGGGAAAGGGAAAAAGTTTAATTTCATAGCCAACAAGTTACATTCATCCATAAAGCTATAAACTTACTTTGTGAAGAAGCAAGTCGTCGCCACAAACCTGAGACAGAGGCTTCCAAAAAGGAAAAAGAAGACAATCAACAATGAAAGTGTTATGCTTTTATTCCTACTATCAAGTTTAGGTTAATTTGAAGAGAAACAAAACTAAACTAATATTAAAAATATTGGTCTTATCTTTAGTAGAGTAGGAGCTTCCGAAGAAGTTCACTTTTTCGGCCACTTGCTGTCTATGACACTGTTGTGTCCAATCCCATGAGGAGTCCTTTCTGTGGACATCAGCATGAAAGGCCTCCAATTTACCAGCGATAAGCTGCTCTCAGCCTGCTCTTAT